>WAAD01033142.1:8807-18808 GCA_013389945.1 Fregata magnificens | reverse complement strand
AGCCCACCTGAGCGCCCAGGCGCACCGGGAGCGGTGTCCCCACTCGGGGGGTGCCCCTCGCTCAGCCCCCCAGCCCGGCGCTCTGCCCCCAGCCCCACCTGGCGCTCCCTGCCCCGGCAGCAGTGGGTTCAGAAATGTCTCGGGTCCTTGTGGGCAACCCGTGGGGCTGTGGCTGGGGCATGGACAGGTTTGGCGGGTGCAACACCCCGAGGCAGCCGGGCCCCGGGGCCTCGCTGCTCGGGGAGTGACCCAACACAGCCTGGGCACGGGGCCGGGACTTGGTCTCGCCCAGCGCTTGGCAGGGCGCGGGTGAATGCTTGTCTACTGTATGGCAGGTACCTGCGGAGGGGCTGGGCTGGTGCCAGGCTCAGTCGCCTGCTCCCCTCCGCCTCGCTGGCGGGGAGGCAGGCCTGGAGTCGGGGGACGTGCTCCACTAAGCAAACCCCGGCTGACCTCAGCAAAATCCAGCACCCATCGGCACCAAAGCGCAGCCTGGCTGGGGATGGGCGACGGGGACGGGAGCCAGAAGCTGGGAGCGAGCCCCAAGACCCAGCCACATCTCCCATCTCCAGACCACGCAGGCAGCTCATTCAGGAGAGCACTGAGCCCCCGGGGCAGCCCCTGCCCTCCACGTCCCTGCACATGCTTCGTCCCCCCAGATCGGCTGGGGGTGCAGGAGGAGCCTGGTGACCCGGCCACGGCCCCTTTAGGGCGCACAGGATCATTGGCAGTGCCAGGTGCCTCACAGCCCTGCCCTGGGCAGGAATCCTGCTGCCTGCAACAGGAGCCAAGTCTCACCTTCAGCGCAGCCTCCTCCCTCTGCTCTGCCAGGTCACTCGCGGCTCCTGTCCCTGGGCAGGACCCCAGGGTCCCTGGGCAGCCAGCACGCCAGCCCCGAGGAGCCAGGGCTTGCAGGGCCACCTCTGCCCCGGCCAGGCTGGGGCTGCTCCCGCACAACCCCGTGGCCGCTGGGGTCAGGGCTGCAGCTCTCCTGGGTGGGGAAATGGGGGTCCAGGGGTTTGGCCCGGCTCATCCCGGGGTGAACCGGCCCATTGTCTCTGCCCTCTTCCGCACGGGCGAGGGGAAAGGGAGCAGCCAGAAGGACTCACCCTGCCCCAGTGCGGTCCTCAGTCCTTGGTCTCCTGCAGACCAGTGGGGCTGAGGCTCTGGCAGCATGTGGGGAGGGGCAGCGAGGCCAGAGCCATTACCGGAGGTGGCTGTGCACAAACATCTCCTCACCGCAGAGGAAGCACGTGTTGTTGGACACATCCTGCACTGGGGACTGCCGTGCCATGGTCCGGGGCTGGACGCAGGCATGGCCCATGGCAGCCAGGGCTGCCTGCCCCAGGCCGACCCCCCCAGGCACCCCCGTGTCCCAGGCTGGGAGCAGAGCGGGACGTGGGCACCACGCCAAGTGCCTCGCCGTGGGGCAAGCCAGAGGTTTCCCCTCCAACCATCCCAGTGCCTGCCAGACCCCGTGTCCCAGCCCCAGGACACAGCCCCGAGCACTGCTCACCTGCTCCCTCCACCGCGCTGCTCCAGCAGCCAAGAGACAGAAGGAGGAGGAAGGCTGGCGGAGAAGAGGAAGAAGCAGGTTGCCCAGCTCCTTGACCTCCGCTAGCCGCTGGCAGTGGCTCATGGCCAGCTGAGGAAGGGTTAAGCTGCAGGGAGGGGAGACAGCAGGAAAATTCCTTCCAGGCAGAGTCACGGTTTCCCTGCCAGGGGAAGTGGAGGCAGAGCCCGCGGGAGCGCAGCTGGCCCGGCCAGAGGGGAAGCAGAGGAAGGGGCCCCTGAGCCAGCCCGAAGGCTGGTGGCCAGATGGAGCCATGGCGGAGCCAGGGGCACGGGGCACCCGGCTTGAGGAGCCCCGCCGCTCCGGGACCTCGCTGCCTGGCCCATCCCCTGCAGCCATGCTCACTCCAAGACCCAGGACCAGCCCCACTCCCCCCAGGCCTCGGGGGGACACTAGCCCCAGCCCCACAGCCCCCACATGCCCCGCTGAGCCGTACGGGGCTCGCAGCTGCCCTGTCTGAGAGCGGAGCAGGGATGCTCTGCGGCAGAGAGAAGGCAGGAAAGCTGGCAGGAGGGCAGCGGGCACTGGCAGTTGCAGGCTGGTGCCCAGAGCAGGGGGACACCGCTGTCACAGCCCAAGCGGGGCCATCGCGCTCCCCCCTGCCTGCTCCAGAGAGCAGGGCAGGGTGCAGCCGGGGACCCTGCCCCGGCGCCCACACTGCAGCAACCCCAGCCCTCCCCCAGGGAGGGTCCAGGGCCCCATTTCCCCCCCCCATGCAGCAGCCCGGGCACCAGCCTCCGCCAGCCAAGAGCCCCCCAGGGCTGCAGCCACCCCTTGAGAGCTGCGCAGAGGCCCCTGGCCCCCACAGCCCCCTCCCGGTGCTCCCCCCCAGCGCCAGGCCAGCAGCACCCACGGCAGACACAGACGCAGGTTCACTCGGTGGTTTATTAGGACACAGGGAAATGCTCCAGGAGGCCCCAGCCTGGCCTGACCCCGACCCTGCAAGCCGGCTGCTCTTCCCCAGCGCAGCTTTCGGCACAGGCTTGCCCAGCCGAGGCAGAGGCAGCAGGCAGCCCCCTTCCCTCTCACTGCCGGCGTCTCCCAGTCCAGCAGGTACCACCCACGCTGGCCCCAGCTCCAGAGCTCGCAGAAGCTCTGATGAGCAACCCCGACCAGGCTGGTACCAATCCCAGCCCGGGGTGCCAGATGCAGCGAGCAGGACCAGGGTGGGCGTGGGGATGCCGGGCAGGGGACAGCCCAGCCTGGGGAGGATGGAGGAGACGACAACCTACGGCTCCTCTGCGAGCCATCAGCTACAAGTGCATTTTTACAACCTGGAATCCCAAGAAGTGCTGGGAGAGGCAGGACCTGGCTTTTCCCCCCCCAGTGAGGAGAGAGGCTGCGCACTCATGGGGAGGGAAGAGGGAGGGGAAGAAAGGCCACCCTTGTCGTTGGGAGACCAGAGAGCAGAACCGAGCCCAGGTCCAAGGTGACGAACAGGCAGACAGGACCACCCCATTCTCGCCAAGGCCCATCACCGCTCCCTACCCTCTGCCAGCCAGCCCAGGCGCCCCAGCAGCACGCCAGGCCCACCGTGTGCCGCACGGGCAGAGGGCCAGAAGGGGCAGGGGGAGCCCAGCAGAGCCCAGCTCCTCTCCCCAGCCAGCCCAGGCCATGGCCCGTGTGGGTGGGCAGCCCTCCCCGCCGCGGGACGCTCACATGAACTGCGACAGGTTGGGCACTTTGATGTTGATGTCTCCGATGTTGATGTTGCGAGGGATCTCTGGCAGGCTGATGTTCTTCACAGCCGAGACCGCGCGGGAAGGAGCGGCCGAGAGGCCTCCCTGCCAACGGGAGGGACCAGTGACCGCCAGCCCCTTGCCCCCGCAGCCCCCCTGCGAGGGGCTCCAGGCTGCTCCCGGCTCAGCCCCGTGCTTTCCCGCAGGAGCATCCCCAAACTGAGCCCTGCCCCGTGCTGCCCTGTCTCCCCAGAGCCCCAGGGCCTGGCCACGTCCCACCACGCACAGCTCGGCAGAGCCGCACCTGGGGAGCAGCCCCCACGCCCGCCTCCCGCCCTACTGATGTGGACCTGGTCCTATTAATAGCACAGCACCGGGAGCAGGGGCACCGCGGTGCTTCCCTGTGACCGGAGCACAGCTGCATGTTCACAATGACAATGCAAACAGGAGCAATAAACTTTTAATTACCTCAGGTTGGGTAGCAATGGGAACAGCCATTTCCATGCTTGGGCTGCTCCCTATGCTCCTAAACGGCACAGAGCACAGCTGGGGAGGGATGCCCCCAGCCCTCTCCCTCAGGACTCAGGCAGGCAGAGACCAGGCATACTGGGGATACCCCACATGCGCCAGCTCCAGACCCCACAGGCTGCCCCCCCTCGCATATCAGCCTCCCGCGGGGGAGAGCTGCAGCATCGCCACTCACCTCCGCCTTCTCCAGCTTGCTCTGGGCCTCCACCTGCGCCACGATCTCATTCATGTTGGTCTCCAGCACCATGCCGCCTATCACCACCTCCTGCAAGATGTGGTGAACCTGCGAGGGAAGGGAAGGGAAGGCTGCGAACCCAGCCCAGCTCACAGACCAGCCGGGAGCAGCAGCGGCCACAGTGCCTGCAGGCTGGCGTGGAAGCACATCGGGGGCTGGCATTTCCCCGAGAGACACAAATCCAGCCCCGTCCTCCTCCCCCCAGCCCACGCAGCCTCAGCAGCCGGCTGCCCGGAGAGTAAGAGGGCGGCCACGGTCCTCAGCACAGGGGGAGTCCAACAGCCCCATTCATTGCTCATACCTCTGCTCTAGAGGACACTTACCACAGAGGCCGGAGCAAATGTTGCCCACCAGACCACCAGGCACAGGGCAGCCCCCAGAGAGGCCAGGCCAGGCCCGTCCTGGCCTGCTGGCACACCCTGGCTGAGCCATCTCCGACACCTCATCTGAAGTTCGATCCCTCCCTGGGCCGGGACCCGGGTCGGGAACAGCTCCCTGCCTATATAGCGTGCTGGAGAGGAGCTCACAGGGGAGCAGAGACCCCAGGGCCTCCCAGAGCCACCGGGCAGGACGCTTCTTCCCAGGACCGGTTTCTTCTACCCAGAAAGCCAGGCCAGAGCCAAACTTCTTTGCTTTCTCTTAGGAAAGACGGGACTGTGACACACGCACAGAAAAAGCACAAAACTGCTAAGAGAGTCTGCTCCCTTCCCCAGGATCTGCCCGGGTCCAAGGATGAAACAGAGCAGTCTCAAGGCAGTGAGCTGCTCCCTCCTGCCAGCCCCCACCGGCTGATACCCCGCAGCCACAGCAGGAGAAAGGGCCCGTCGTGGTTTGCAACCCGAGAAATCACAAACAGCCCCACGGAGGCAGCTGGGCCCTGCCAGGTGGCTGTGACACACCTTCGAAGACCCGCACAGCCCAGCCTTCCTTGCTAAGTCAGCAGCTCCCAACAACCACCCAGCACCGATAATGAATTTATGGTTACTTCCATGACACAGGCTATTACTGGAAGATGGTTAAGTGATTATATTGTTTTATGGCTTCACAAGGGCAGGTTGCACTTGTGAACGCTGTGTGGCAAATACTGCCGGGGCAACGCTGTAAAAAATAAAGCAAGCTAGAGAATCTGCTAGAAGGGGGAAACCCAGCTTTGTGCAAACAGCGAGCCTGATGCCCCGCAGGGCTCCCCATAGGTCCCGTCCTGCTCTAAGAGCACCAGGAACAGCAAGGTGTGCGGGATCAGCACTGCACAGGGCAAGCCACGGGCTATGCAGGACCTTCCCGGGACACCCGCAGCACAGGAACCGCTGTCCCGCAGCACAGCCTCAGCTCAGCCCAGCCCCGGCAAACACCGCACCAGACGGTGCTAGCAGCTCCCCGCAACAGGAGAGCATCTGGGCTGCAGGAAATGTTGTTCCTTCAAGATCTGGCTTCAGCCCAAGTTGGACCAAAACCAACAGGGCAGAAATCCCAAGCAAGCTTTGTTTTCCAAACCGAAACACAGCACTTCCTGAACAAACCGTGTCCTCTCCGGGACCTCGCAGCTGCTTAGCGAAACTCACGTTCTCCTCCAAGGTACGAAGCACAACCAGGGGCTGGGCAACAGCCTCCTCTGAGCACCCCCACGGCTTCGTGGCTCCAGCCTCCCCTTGCAAAACAGGGATCCCTGCAGCTCTGAGTTTTCTGCTTCCAAAGCTGACAGCCTAAAAGCACTGGTGTCACTGGTGCACGAGAACCACAGACCCAACAGCCCCATCCAGCTGCCCGCTGCAAGAGCAGGGACCCGAAACCCGCAGCAGCTCTCATTCCACGGACCCTGTGCTGCATACAGAGTGTAAGGTGTACCTTAAGGCAATAATAGAAAAATCACAGGACCCAGAGAAGGCTGCATCCAAATCCCAGCCAGAGCCTGCTGGGTTGGGGATGTTCGCAGCCGAAGTCTGTGCTCCACACATCAGCGCTTCCCCGTTGACGTTGGCCTCATTCCTCCCGTTCTAGTCGGGAACTCACAAACTCTGCAATCCATCTGCCAGGGTGGAGGGAAGCACCGTGCCCTGCACGGCTCTTGACAAACTGAAGTCCCGGAGGCAGGGCTCCATGGGAGCGCTGGGACAGCATCACAGCCGCAGAAAGCCCTGCCCAGGCATCCGAGGGGCCAGACCTGGGGACCAGCAGGACATACCTGCGTATTCCCAGCACCCCTAACACCACCCGTCTGTAACCAGGCTCTTGGAAGCACAGGCACTCAACACGAGCACATCTGAGAAATAAATACATGTCAAATATAGAAAGAGAGATGAGAGGACCAACTGATAGCGGCCAAGGACTGAAGTCAAGGCTGGGAAGCAGCAGGAGCACACAATGGGAAGTAAACAAGGCTGACTGGTAGGAGAGCCTCGGAGTGACCGAGCCCAGAGCCCCCCCTACTAGAAATCCTCCCAACTCCTGTCTCCTTTGAACCCTTCGCTTGGCAGGAGAGTTCAGAGGAAGGGCGATCCGTGCTACCGCTAGCAAAACAGACAAGCAACAGGGTAATCTCTTCGTTAGAAGCCTGTGGGCTGCGGACTGGGCGTAAAGCTGCCAGGTCTTGGTCACGCCACAAAATAAGTAACTGAGAGCGCATCCTCCCCCAGAAGTGGCCAGAGGTGATCTGGCTGGCTGCCATCGCTTCTCCCGCAGGTACTCCTCCTTCCTTCCGACTTCCTCCTTCCTCTCCTTTTGCTTGCTTTGATAAGAGCGCTTTTCCTGACGAGATAATCAACCTTGTAACATTTCTGAAAGTTTACAGCTGGGCAAACTATGAAATCAGTCTTACTTCACCAGTTGCTAGTACATTCAGCTGATCCAGATCGCCTTCGAAGAAGATTTGCTAACTCCACCCCTCTGCCAGAGTTCATAAGTTGGAATTGCCAACAGAAAGGGAACATTTTACAGCCTTATTGACTTTTTTCCAGTCCTCTTTTTTGTTGGCATGTTTTGTCTTCAACAAAGCAAGAAAACCCTTATCAACAGAAACACAAGTCCAGCACACGTCAGCTAGCTCTCTCCTTTCTCCAAGCATAGTCCCAGCTATCTTCAGACCCATCTATGAGGTGATCAAAGAGGATAGGTTTCCACCCAGAAACTCTGTCCAGCTAAAGAGGCAGCATTAAAGGCTGTGGCTCAAACAAAAGTTTACCAAACACTTTGTATTCTAAACACTCCCATTGTTCCCTACTTTTTTCTTCCTGCAGCTCCAGTAAAACATTAACAAGACTCCCAACAGGTCCCACAGTACAGCGAGAAGAGGCGAAACGCCCCTGCACAATGCCAGAGCCTGCCCAGCTCCATCGGTGCCAGCCCGCGCAGAAGATCAAGAGCGAAGCCTCAGCATGGATCCCTGTCACTTGACCGCACGGCTACCCAGCGTTGGTGGCAATCACCGGCCCACACACCCCGCCACTGCCGTGCTGCAGCAGAGACCACAGCCCTGCTGCAGCAATGCAGCCGGCAACGGGGCGAGCACCGGGAGCCGAAATCCAGCTTACCCACGGAGGACTCGGCACAGAGCCCAGCAACTCGGATCTCTTGGAAGACACGATGTGAGCGGCTTAAGACCCTACGCTGACAACTTGCCCACCCAGGATTTCAATCTCTCCCCAAAAAGTGACCCCTAATGTACCGACAGCCTCTCCTGAAAGGCTCCAGAGCTCAAGGCTGGGCCGGCTCCTGCCCACGGGAGCACAGGCTCCAGGGAGGGCAGGGCTCTGAGGCAGCCAGGCGCTGGGGAGAACGATGGCACTGGCCCGGAGGAGCACGCAGAGCCTACAACCCACCTTGTCCATGTGGAAGATGAGGTCCAGCTCACAGACGTTCTCAAAGCACTTGTCCAGTGTCTCCACAAACACCTGAGGCGGCAGGAAGGGAAGGTCAGTACAGAAGACCACCGCAAGATGCTTCCCGCACACAGCCCCAGGGCCCGCAGGCAAAAAAGCTGCAGCCCTGACCAGAAATTTGTTGCGCCCCAGGCTGTCACCCTGAGCGGGGACAAAACCCTCTCAACAACCCCATCTCCCTTCGATGGTAGGAAAGTGCCTATTCCCAGAGCAACCACAGGCAGGTCCAGCCCGGGGGCTGACTGGGACCCCCAGCACCGTGGCAGCAGCCGGAGGCAGCCTGGGGTCAGGGGATTGCCACACGGGCACCAGCACCAGTCCTCGCTACACCACAGAAACCAGGTCGAGAAGGCCAGACCTGCCTAGGAGAGAGCTTGTTTTGGCAAGGGGCCCGCGGCTGGAACGAGAGCCTGGCCCTGCTGGGCCGGCTGCAGAGGGGAGGAACGGCGGGTCCAACCCGGGCAGCGTGGAGGGCTCCTCCTCTGGCCCCGGACAGGCTCCCTCACGGCAGCAGTGTGCCCGCACACCTGGAACCTCTCATTGCAGGGATCTGATCAAGCCCCAGCTCAAGGGGCCCGGCACAAAGTCAAGGGCACCGAAACGCAGGACTCGGCTGTTCTGCGGGGAATCCCAGGTGTCGGTGTCCTGACCCTCTGCAGCACTGGGACAATGGCTGGTCACTGTGTCCAGGGCAGGGCTGCAGCTCAGCAGAACAGCCTGAAAGGGGCCGGGTTACAGGAACTGTGTGATCACAGGGCGGGTGGCCTGAGGAGGGCCTCCTGTCAACTCCTGTGCCGACACTCTCACGCCAGCCATTAGCCGCATTTAGCAAAGGGCCCTTTACAAGTCCACGGTGTTTGAACACAATTTTAAAAATGCACTTGTAGTTTTGAGCCCCTCAGTACAAGAAAGACCTTGAGGTGCTGGAGCATGTCCAGAGAAGGGCAACAAAGCTGGTGAGGGGTCTGGAGAACAAGCCTGATGAGGAGCGGCTGAGGGAGCTGGGGTTGTTCAGCCTGGAGAAGAGGAGGCTGAGGGGAGACCTTATCGCTCTCTACAACTACCTGAAAGGAGGGTGTAGCGAGGTGGGGGTCGGTCTCTTCTCCCAAGTAACAAGTGACAGGACGAGAGGAGATGGCCTCAAGTTGTGCCAGGGGAAGTTTAGATTGCATATTAGGAAGAAATTCTTCACCGAAAGGGTTGTCAAGCATTGGAACAGGCTGCCCAGGGAGATGGTTGAGTCACCACCCCTGGAGGTATTTAAAAGATGTGTAGATGTGGCGCTTAGGGACACGGTTTAGTGGTGGACTTGGCAGTTCTAGGTTTACAGTTGGACTCGATGATCTTAAGGGTCTTTTCCAAACTAAATGATTCTGCGATTCTATTTTTTAAAGAAATTCATTCGGATTCACTTCCTCCACTGCTTCCATGCAGAGGAGCTGTGTATCAGCTAACATGTGTGCAGCAACCCCTCCCCATCGCAGCCCCGTGAACAGCTTCTCAGTCGCTTCCAGAAGGGCTGGCACAGAGATGCCACAGACACGAAGCGCACCTGAAAGGTGTCGGGGCCGGGCTGCCCGGGGTACCTTCGGGGGAAGGTACCCGCCGGCCGCCCGGGGCTGAGCAGAGCGGCTGCCCTCGGGCAGCGAACCTGACTGCAGAGAGACCGACCTGGATGAGGTCCAGGATGCCCAGCTCGCTCTCCGAGGAGTCCACGCAGAAGACGAAGTACAGCGTGGCGTAGTGGCGGTAGATCAGCTTGTAGTCCGAGCCGCCAAACAGGCTGCGGAGACATGAGGAGAGGTGAAGGGCTTGGGGGGGGGGACGGGACAGCCCAGGCGCCCCCCCGGCCGAGGGGACAGCCCTGCCCGGCCCCCCTCGCCGGAGGGGCAGAGGGTTACCTGCCGCACTCCAGGAAGTTGCAGATGTGGTCGTCCCGCTTCAGCACCAGGTGGAAAGTCTCTCGGATAATCTGCTGCTGGACCTCCTCCGCCTGCGAGGAGGCGAGGGCGAGCAGCCATGGGCCCCCGGCCTGGGGTCCCGCGTCCCCCGCTCTCCCCCGCGGCAGGGGGAGGGACGCCGTGAGCCGGCAGCTCCGGGCGAGGGGCGGG
>WAAD01033141.1:20542-38053 GCA_013389945.1 Fregata magnificens | reverse complement strand
CCTGGAGGTGTTCAAAAAAGGTATAGACGTGGCACTCCAGGGTCTAGTTTAGGAGTCATGGTGGTGTTAGTTGATGGTTGGACTTGATGGTCTTAGAGGTCTTTTCCAACCTTAATGATTCTATGATTCTATGATTCCCGAACTCCATCATGTCTTCAAGTTATTTTTTAAGACTAAGTGATTCTACCCAATTCCACAAAGAACAAGAAGAAGAAGAGTAGCATATTCAAAAATAACATGTTTAATTAAACTAGCAGATAGCTGTGTGTGGTGACAGAAGCACTATAAAAGTTTGCACATACAATGAGATGGGTGCCGTGACAGTAGAACAAATATCAGCAGATGTGTTGAAGAAAGGCTTTAGAAGGAACCGCCTTTATTATTACCTTAACTGTGATTTTTTTTTCAATGTACAAACACTGTGTATCTGCAGGTCTGCCAACTGGTTTTGGTAGTGTAAGTATGGGTTTTTAAAGGAATCTTATGAGAAGGAACTTTACGGCTACATAGAAGAAGCAACTTCTCTGCAAAATAACAAAGTATTGACCTGTTCTTGTTTCCCCTCTCTTCAATCACACTAAGGTGGGAAAAGTCACTGTGTCCTTTCTTAGGGTAAATTAGCATTCATGTTACTTGACCTTTGAGTTCATTGCTCTCAAAACCTTTGTTCTTGACACATAATTCAGATCACATGCAGTGTCTGTATGTGCCTTGAAAGTACTATTTGGCTTGAATAACTATCCAAAATCTCAAGTAAACCAGGACATTTTTGTTGGGAGGAAAAAGTGATGAGACAGTGAGCAATTTTGCAGATGCAGCCAAGTTTATTTGGAAAAAAAAAACCTCCAAAGTAAAAAATCTTGTTTCTTGAAAAAAGAAAAAATCAATAAAGTAACGTATTTTGCTCAGCATTTCAGCCCAGACTGTTTTCTCTCCAAAGCCATCCTCAAAATACAGTTTCTACACTCTGCTTAGTCTTTTGGCCCTGTAGTATATCTGCATAATTCAGCTTCTTGATGATGGTAAATCACTCTATCTTGGAATAGATAACTCTTTCTCCAACATTGTATCACAACAGTGTTTGGGGTTGATGTTTTTCACATTTCAGCTAATTCTATGGTATTTTTATACAGAAACTGAAACAAAGATTGCAGTCTCACCTTCATCTTTCATCTTCAACTACCTGTAGTCCAACTTGTAACAGTAATGAAAAATATGCTGGCAAAAGTAACATTTCTATGGTAGTATTATTAATTCTTGTTTTGAGTGTTTTGTTTAACTAAAATGAAATACTTCTCCTGTTTCAAAATAAGATGAGGAAAATTTTAAAATTAATTTTACTTTCAGGCTGCAAACAGTGTTTTTCTTTCAAAAAGCAAAATGCAATATTCAAACTTTTCATCCACTCTGTCGTTATCCTTTTTTGTCAGAGGAGATGGGGATGAAAATTGGCCATACTTTCAAATGGCCTACACTGCATTTTCAGGAGTTTCTTCATCTGCAAGTTTTTGTCTGTTTCTAGTCATAATCATACGCCGGATGACTAAATTAAAAGCTCAAAGGCAACAAAATTTCTGGTGTTGCCTGCCTTACAAGTTGTCAATTTTCTACATAAATCAAGTTCAACTAGAATCATTCTTACAAAAATGAAGATACAGTTTCGGATGTAGGTTTATCAGGGAATCCCATAGAAACTTGTCAGTGACTATTGACATATGGCTATTTTTTGTCATGGCTTCTGTCTGTGAGAGGATCCAACTTCTTATTGTCAGTCTTTTATGTGCACTTTGTGAAGGTAGCGGTGCCTTCCTGTGAATTGACTACTGAGCCACGGGAGAACAGTAACAGTACAGATGTTTTTCCAAACATCCATCATGTTCAATACCTCTTTGTTGGATGTGCAGAAAAATGACATTGTCCTACTTAATTAATATTCTTCTGTTTCTTCACTGATGGATGCAATCTAATACAAATGAAAAGCAAAAAAAAAAAAAAAAAACCCCACGTGGCAAGTCTGAGCCACCCCAAACCTTGGATGTAAACCTAAAAGGAGGTATATGAATAAAGGAGTTTTGAAAGAGGACTTAGTTCATACCAATTCTGAACGGACTTGAAAACAGTGGTGACAAAAATTATGAGTGTCATTGTCAGGCCAACATAAATTCAAAATGTGGTAACCCAAGTCACATTACGAGAAGATATTCTGAGGGTGAGTTTCTTGTTAGAGAAAGAAACTGCAAAAACTGTTAAAATCCACTTTATTATGATTTTACTGCATGACCTGGCATTGTAAATGTGATACTCTATGGTGCAGTATACTTAAAGATATTTGTAAGAAAGCTCAAGCAAGACATACAATACTGTTATGAAAAGAGATGAGAGTTTACAGTATGCTTCCAACCTAATAACATACTATGGGCTTCCCAGGACTGAGTCAAGGGTTTCAGGTCAAAAGAACAAGGATTTACCAGAGTGCTTTTGACAGAAGGAATGATATACATGGTTCTACTTGAACTTCCTAAATTATAATTACTACTCAGGGGAATACACTGCATGCATGAAAAATAGATTTTCAATACATGGAGTAAAAGTTCCCCTTGCGTCTGAGTTTAATCATGACATATGATTTTAATGCATTTACCAGAATGGGCAAGAAACAGAAATAGTGTTATCCTTGTCTGGAAAGTTCCCACCTATTTTATGAATATTTTACTCAAGTAAAATGAGCTACTGTTGTTACATTAAAAAAAATATATATGGTAATGACATGACTCCGCCACAGATAAATAAAGAAATCCAGTCTGTGTCCTAAGGACACTATATGCTAAATGGAAGCAAGGCATAGACATTAAAAAAAAGCTAATAGAGAGGAAAACTAAGGGTAATTACCACAGACCTTCCAGAATGAAGTAATGAAGGAAGTACTTATGTGGTCTTCTTTTATTTTCCTAATTAATCTGGAGGATTTCATGTGGACTTGATTTTTAGGATCGTTTTGAAGAGAAACACTTTAACAGTCTTGAACTTGTGGACACTCTCAGAAAATATGTGGTTTGAATTGGACGTGCAGCCTATAAAACCATGAGAATGTTGACAGACTATTTAAACTGGTTATTCCCAGTTAAGTTGTTACTTTTCCTGATATTTCTTACAGGTGTGGGATGAATGTTTATTCTTTTTGATGTTTCAGTGTATGCCTAAGATATTTCTGATATTATTTAACTTCCAGATTTTGTATAGGTTGTGGTGCTGACTGAAACCCAGAATTTCTGAGTTTTTCCTAATGTCTCCTGTTCTTGTACCTCTTTCGTAGAGCGCTGTAAGACATTAAATCAGAATTTTTCTTGTGGAATATTCCAGTTTTTCAGAACTTCATTGTCCTCTTACAGATCATTAGGAAAATTCCAGGTTGGTTGTATTAACTGCAACAGACCTAAGATCCTAATCGAGGTACAAAGTCACAGGGTGTTACAGAAGAAATATCTTTGAAAACTTGATGTATAGGATAGAGGTTGTGTTAGTGCTAGATAGCCTTGCAGCTAATCTCACTAGCTACATTCTTTCAATTTTTTCTCTGTTTGAAGCCCCTGGGTAAGGCAGGTTTGTTCCACAGAAGAAAATGTGAAGGAAAGTAAAGTGCTCAACTTCTGTCCATATATTTGTTTTCTACTCATTGTGGTTTGGGGGTATAAATATATACTTGTTTCAGATCTGTATTTCTTCTGTTATTTTGTGGTTCAATCTGAGGGCAAATGGGGAATTTGAAGTAAGTTGAAAATGAAATAGTTTTCAAATAGTTACTGCAGACCATTTTGTTCACCTTAATCTCATGCATACTGTATCCATTGGAAAGATTTAAAATGTCTTAGTCATTTTTCTTAGGTGCCTTAGATTTCATAGAATGTGTCTGGTTTTTTTTTTAAAAAAGCTAAGGGTAAATAGAGAAGTGCATCTTCTAATTCAGAAGGTTTCTCATTTAAGGCTCTGTGTCACAGACATTATGAACAATATTGATTTTCCTGACCTCAGCTGAGCAACATGAAGACTTACCCTGGACTCCTCCCTACCTTAAATTTATCATAAATCTTATGTGTGCCAATATTCTGTACTGGAATGTTTTGTGCACATTAGCAGTATTGTAAAATCATATTGTATTAAGTGACAGACCGCTAAATTTATTGCACAACAGGTTCATCTTAGCACTTCATGCATTATGAATAATAAAACAGTTATTGATTCTAATGACATTATTATAACATTAATTTTTTTTAGTTGTGGAGGGCATTTGCCCAATTGATATTGTACAGATATTCGCTAAAACAGCACAGCCACAGGAAGCTGTCCTTATTCTATAACGAGGCTGTTCATCATAATTACGTTGTGTCAGCACACCCATATAGGTCAACTTGAGTTCAGAAAGATAGGATTATGTTTTGTTCTCAGTGCATGCATGTGCTTAAATGCTTCCCTCCCTTTGAAAGTAACTGTAGTTACACGTATGCTGTAAATAATTCCTATTCTATGAGTTATTTCACCCTTATAATTTAGAAAACAAGAGCTGTTTCAGAAAGCAATGAGTATAATGTTAAGCAAACTACATTGTTTCAGTGACAGTATTTAATCTTAAAAATGAATGAGAAATATGGTTTGCCATAACACTTTGGTATTTATATGTATTTTCTCTGCTATGAGTCATTAGTATAATCAGTAATTTTTTGCTGAAGTTGTAAAAATTGTTTTTAAAGAGCTGAAATATTTTTGAAAGGCTCAGGAAAAAGAAAAGTGTCTTTTTCTGCATACCATCTTCTTCAGTCTTTCTCATAAGTAATTTAAATATATCCAACTTCTTTCAAAATATGCCAGGAATATCCTCCTTTTGGCTAAAAGCTAAGAGGAACTATTTTCAATTCAGCAGACATCACATTTTTGCATGTTATTGTCATTAACACTGAATATAAATTGCCTTCCTTCCATGCTGCAGAAGATAAATTTCCAGGAAACATTTTGTCAGAAATTTCTTTTTCTTGGAATATCAAGAGTTCGTGTATGCTGGGGTTTATGTGGTTGTATACTGTGATCTATTTAGTGTGTATGATTTCTCCTCTTTTATTTCCTCTTTCCAAAAGGTAGTAAATATCATGACAAGGAAAAAAAAAGACGGAAAATGAGCCTAAAAAATGATTGTCATTTACAGCGTATGTTGCAGTACAATACACCTTCTGTATGGTTATTCATAGTAAGAGGATGTGGGAAAAAGGTAGGCAGATTTTAAGTTTGCTGCATTAATAATAATCAAAATGAAGTCCTTTTTTAAACCATGAAAATCTCTGTGCACTACTTTGAAACAGCCAATTAACTTACATTGCATACTGTCTTAAATGAGCTGATCAAACACATAAGCACTCCATCACTCTTCATCTTGAACTCCAGTTCTCTAAAGGTTAATGTATCATCCTCCTTTATTGATTTCAATGGTTTCAGTTGTTGATATGTTAATATATGTATTGGCAGTAGATTTTAATTTCTTTCTCATTTCTTTAAGATGCAAAAGGCATAATACTCTTTGGCAAAAAAAATCAGGAGGAATAATTATAGGATGATTACTCTTCCTTCCCTGCCTCCTTTTCTTTCTCCCTCAATAAATAAAATAAAAAGGAAGGCTGTGTCCTGGGAGGAAAATCACAGACAAGCCCATATTGTTCCACTTCTCTTTTAGCTCATCACATTTAATATGTAAATTTATTAACACTTACTTCATTGGAAAAGATCAGTGTTACTTCAAGCTACAGAAATACATTGAATGGAGATTTCATTTTAATTAGTCTATATTTCCCACTAGTGGAACTTGCAATTCTCATCAGTCCCCACTCATTTTTGGCTAGGAAAGCTTTCACGTTCCAAACTTACTCTGATGAGAACTTGAATTTACCTTAATGGTAGCAAGTATTGGCGATTTCTATGCATATAGATCTCATATAGTTGTCTATACTAATGAATGTCATTTTGAATGACATGTTGCAGCTCTCAGGTTGATTGGATGTGAGCCCAAGGGCATGGGTACCAGGCAAAGATGACTTTACTAGGAGAGTTTGCATAACAAGCAACTGTCATCTCATTAGCAAGCACAGGCATTTTTGCCACATGCTGTTTAACACATCATCACACCTGTTCACACTTCATTGTCCCAAGAATTCAGTTAGGCAGCTTTCTGTTGGCTTTATTTTTTCG
Source organism: Fregata magnificens (assembly GCA_013389945.1). NCBI lineage: Eukaryota > Metazoa > Chordata > Aves > Suliformes > Fregatidae > Fregata > Fregata magnificens. Next base: position 31,825 of record WAAD01033141.1, on the reverse strand, counting down.
TTCCTTACTGAGAGCTGGTTATTCTATGCCAGATTCAGAGGTGTGAGATAAGTGCAGTTTAGGCTTTAAAATATGATGTGCTGTGAATACTGCTCTGAGGGGGGGTAAAGACCAGGATTATAGTTTGAATAAGAACTAGCATCAGTGACTGTTTTATAGCTCTTCCTGCTACTCGCTGTTCTTTTGGAAACTACATTATCTATCCTCATAGTCTATAAAATTGACCTCTTTACCGATGCTTGGTTTGATGTGTAATCTGCCTTCTTTTCCTCTACTTGCTATAAAAGGGACCTCGAAGCCCCAGAGTAAGGTTTTTCTACAAAAAGAAAGTGAAGGTACCATCATGTTTTCCACAAGTCATTCCTTCAGCTTGGCAGATCCTTGTGTACCTATGCAATGCTAGCTCAGCCCCTGCAACAGCTTCAACCCTGGGGGAAGGCTGTCACCTTCAGGCTGGGCTTCTGGCCCACCAGTAGCCAAAATGCAACTTGTCACTGCTGCTGATGTGTCTGATCAGCCAATTGAGCACCCAAGGCTTACCTGTCCCCATGATTTAGCTGCACAGTTGAGAGGTAAACTTCCTTTTCTGCCCTAAAGAACCAACAGAAAAAAGTGCATATTAGATGAGCTGGGGTCTCAGAAGTGAGTGGACGGTAACAGGGAAAAATGTGAGGAGGGGATTGCAGCTGCAGATCTGGAAAAGGTGGGAAGAAGGAGAATGAGGAGATGTGGGGGAAGGCTGATTTCACCGGTAAGACAGATGGAGGAGTACTTTGAAGAGAAGAAGGGGAGGAGAGGAAGCCAACCGTGATAAATTGGAATTTCTCAGGACCCACCTACTCAGCCAAGTTGTACTGCCTGTCCAACTCACCCTTTTCATTTGCTGATGACTGTAATTGTGGAGGCAGTTGCATGCACCTTGCCTTTCTCAGAATAAGCACAAGTTAGCCAGGTGTGGAAATTCAGGGGGGAAAAGGTCTCCAATCTACTACATTAATGGAAGTGTTTCTCACCATTTTTTGTCTCTTGGTGTATAAGAAAAAGCAAAGTATCCTAGATACATGCCTTTTGGTGTTCTGCCAACTTAAAAATATTGCTTTATTTAATTCACTTTTCCCTTTTCATATACAGTGCATTTTGTCATGTCCCATTTCTTAATCAATCAGAAATAGATAGCATTAACAACTGGGTTCAGTGAACAAAATCTGAATCTTCCATTGCTCTTCAACAGAGAATGTGCTGTGTGTTGGTGCCTACCAAATTTACTTTGGCCACCTCTCAGTATGTTGACATAATCAAACAGAAGACACAAGTATAGGATGGCAAGTGACTTACATCTGATCCACCTAAAAATGTTGAGTTCTTAACCGTCCTTGGCAGCATTTGCCCCCCTTTTTTTAAATAGTTGTCAAAAACAGTGAGTCACGTGATGTCACTATGACTATACATTTATGATTGCCCAAACTGTGCTAGAGACTGGGAGTTGCATGGTTATTTCATAAAAAGCTACACTTTTTTTGTTTCACTGCCATCTTGATGAATATTTGCAGATTGGGTCCTTGCAGATATTTCTGCATAAATGGGGCTTCTTTTTTAGTGAAATATCTGTGAATCATAGAATCATAGAATCATTAAGGTTGGAAAAGACCTCTAAGATCATCAAGTCCAACCATCAACTAACACCACCATGACTCCTAAACTAGGCCCTGGAGCACCACGTCGATACCTTTTTTGAACACCTCCAGGGTTGACGACTCCACCACCTCTCTGGGTAGCCTGTTCCAATGCTTAACCACTCTTTCAGTAAAGAAATTCTTCCTGATGTCCAAAAGTGAAGTATCCTATGCCCTCAGTTAAGAATGATTTGAAGAAAACAGCTCCTCTCCTTTCATTTCTTCAATTACTGACTACAGTCCCCATTTAGAAGGAACTGAGCTGCTGCCAGAACCTCAAGAAAAATAAAAGATAAAGAATAGTGTAAATACTTACAGTTTCTGTTCCTTCACTTACTAGGGGAACCAAAGTAGTTTCTGCTTGCTGCAGGGTTGATGCAGTGCTGCTGCCTGCTGCTTCACAACTCTCTTCATCTCCTTCTGTCCTCCCTAAGGAGGATGTAGCCCCCTGTGTTGCAAAAAAAGGCCTCAAGTAGAAAATATGAATCTGCAATCCTCATTTATTCCATAGCAAAATAAAGTGAACAAGACACTATCCTTCCTACCACTAGTCTGCTGGCTGTGTAGCCTGGAGGACTTGATCTCAGATATAAGAAAACTCATCACTCTTTTTGTTATTTGATAGGAAAACCTGAATGTTTCAGGAAGGGTTCACATTCCCCCAACTTTCTTAGAAATGTCCTGCTATTAAGTGTGTACAAAAGCAGCTGTCAAAACTATAACATCTAGACTCGTACTTCCTCTAATGTGTCACACCACTATGCCATTGGGGACTGAGCACGTGACTTTTTCCATTTTATGTTTCTTCTACCCTAGATTGCTCTCCTCATTTGTTTAGCCCTTTGCTTTTACCCGCTGGCCAGTCCTTATGATCCTCAGCTCTCTCTTTCACCACAGGTACATAGTATTAACTGTGATTCTGTATTTCATAATTCACACAGGTACATTGGAAATTGTGCTGACTTTGAAGAAAACGCAGCATAGTCTATGAGGAGGCAAAGTCCATAGCACATTATAAATGTTACGTATGTTCATTGTGTGATTGTTATAGTCACTCCAGAAAGGAACAAATCTGCCATATGAACCAGGACCAATCTGTTGAACCCTTGTTGATGTCACATCCAAATGCCCCTCAAAATGGCACTTAGTACCTATTTGTGTGCAGCTGGATTGACTCTACTCAGCCTTCTTCAAGGCATAAGCCAGGATGTCAGGAGCTGATTATGTTGCATATTGTAAAAATACAAAAGGCAGATACATCTAAATATGATGTCTGTTTCTGTGGAGACTTCAGAAGAGATTTGAAAGAATTTACGTTGTTCCCTTTCCTCCACTTTCCATATCTTTGCAGAGTGTCACACTTTCAAAACACTGTTTTTAACAAATAATCTGGCATTAATTGCTTCTGCTACTCTCAAAAGTATTGTCAGATCATAATGGTCCTCTGCAGTGGCCACTACGTGCTGTTTTACACTTCTCCCATGTAGTCAATGTGATTTGAAAGTGTATTGCCAGCTATGGGGAAAGAAAAATTGCCTCTTATGGAAGCTGTGTGTTATTTTATGGGATCAAATGTTAGCAAAACAGCCAACTGCAAAGTTACACATGCAGAAGCAGACTGTGGGACATTTTTATAGAAAGCAGGACTACCTTTCTTTGTAAGGATCTCTGATGGGAGTCCCAATGCAATACTACTGCCAAAAGGGCTGGTTACTGTCCTTGGGACTGTAAGCAAGTGAGAGAAGAAATGTCTTTTTATTTGCAAGTAACACTGGTGAAACTGCTCCTAGAATACTGTGCCTAGTTCTAGTGTGTGCATTTCAGAAGGGTTCATTAAAAATTGGAGAAGGTGTGGAAAACAGCAACAAAAATTATTTTGGAGAAAAATACATGCATGAAATAAGCTTCAAGCTCAGCCTAATTAATCAAAAAGGAGATTGAGAGGTGACTTGATGATACAGCTTAAGTACTCCCATTGAGGGGAAAAACTGAGTAATGAAGGTTTCTTTCATCCAGCAGAGAAGGGTACAAGAAGAATCAATGGCTGGAAGTCGAAGCCAGATCAATTAAATTTGAAAATAAGGAACATTATTTTTTTTTTTAACAGTGAGGCTGTTAAACTCCTGGGACCATTGGTGAACTGTCCATGTGTTACTGTGTGCACAGTGAAAACTTATTAGAAAATACAGTTTGGCCAAACACAAATTATACTCTAACCAAATGTAAGTTAATGAGCTCAATACAAAGCTAAGTAGATGAAATTTAAGATCTAATGGTCCCTCCTGGGTTCAGTCTCTGTAAACTCTGAGTGCTAATTAAGTGACCATTTTTCCTGAGTAAGGACTTCAGTATCTAACCACAAAGTAAGAACTTATAATTTCTTATTGCCCTCTAGAAGATATTTGTCTTACATGGGAAACACTGTATGCTGGCATGCTACAGAATTTGCATAGCTGTTCAACACACAAAGTCAGCATGTGAGAACATCTCTTTTCCAAGAAACAAAATGAAAAACACTTGACACTTGAAAATTGCAAGAACATGATTTGAATGCCATTAGGGGATGTTCTCTCACATTTTGTATTACAGGAGTCAAATGTGTAAACCAGGAACAGCGCTTCTGTTATGTTTGCCTTAGAAAACTGAATATAGATCCCTCAGGCACTGTTTTTGCAGGTGATCCCATGTGAGACAGGAGCAGCGAGGGGAAAAGTAAAGCAAAAGCTCTCTCCGACAGAGCCTCTCCAGACAAGTTTTTTCAGCTGATAGGAGAAAAAGGGAGTCTACTTTTAGCTTCCAAACCAAAATCCGATTGCTCTGTAGTTTTCAGCCTGTTTGGCTAGGCCATTTTCTTTCCCACTGAGAAACACTCATAAAACTCATGTGGTTTATTTGAAGATTAGTGTGGAAAACATTGAACATCTGTCTCCTATCTTCTGACACGCTGCGTAAAGACGTATTTCAACAAAGTGGATTGCAAAACTCATGATCTCAACTTGAGCCATTTTATGCTGGTTATATCTGTGCAGGGAGGCATAAGTCTGAGAGATGAGTAATTTTCTTTTGAAATGATCTTGTTTTCAATTAGCCTTTGGGAGACCTCCTCTATGTATTGACATGAGTGCTTTTTCCTAACATGTCAAAATGGAATCACTGCATTGAAAAGAAAACTTAGGGATACAAGTTGAGGGGACAGGTGAGCTTGAAAAGCTCCACTATAAGGGGGGGTTAGGGAGGACACCACCATGGAGGTCTCACTGTGAAATGAGGGGAGTTCCTCATTTTGAATAGAAATCCTCAGTCTGGAATACCATGACAGGAGCTTTTGTATGTCATTAAACTTTTCTTCTAAAATTTTCCACTTTTCTCTCATTAGGTTACTCTGTACTTTTGAAACCATGAGCTCAGATTTGCCAGCTTCAAATCAAGTAAGAAGGAAAAAGATACAGCCATGGAAATGTAATTTCTATTTGGCTTAGTTTGTGCTTTTTCCCACTGCTTGCTTTCTTTCTTTCCCCTTCTGTCTTTCTTTCCCCTTCTGTCTTTCTTTCCCCGCCTCCCAGGTCTGGGCTTTCAGAATAATCATACTATTCTTTTTTGAATATTTTTCACAACTGTGAGGACCAGAAGTAAATGTTTAATTAAAAAAAAAAAAAAAAAGGAAAAAAATAAGCCTCTTATAAGAACTCTTCTGAAATTGCTTGGTTCCAAGTGATTGGAATACATGAAATACTGTGACTGTCAGTAAAATCAGAAGTGCTGGTGCTGTTTAGGTGTTTCTTCTTTTGTGCGCTGTGGTTTGAATCTTTCTGGGGGATCCGTGTCTAGTCTCAGAACCGACACAGCACAATTTGTCTTTATACAGTTTATTGTTGTAAATGCATGCAGAAGCCCTAACTCCACTTCTTATTCTTGTGTACTCCCCAGCTTTATCAAGGCTTTGAAGATAAGCCTGGATAGGATCAATACTTGACTTTTGAGGTTGCATCTTCTGTTTCCGTTTACTGAACTTTAACCCTCTCTGAACGCTTTCATCCTGTGCCTGAAATGCAAAAATATCAAGCCTGGGAAGGCACTGGCTAATGCTGAAGATGTACACACCAGGGATTTCCCTCTGCAGGGTATTAAAATTATTTTTAGAACAAAAGTCCTAAGGCAGCTTTTAAAACCTATATGAAATCATTCTCTGTGGCTGAAGAACTGGGTTGGATTCATCTTGCTCTCACACCACATTTGTGCAACATTCAGCAAACATATCCCCATTTACTTAAATCTGATTTTCCTGGCACGTTACCCAGAGTATTCATCTTTTTTATTCATGTATACTTTTTTTCTTGGAGTGACTTTATGACAGTGTTGTGAAAAGGTATTTCTGAATAGAGTGTTTCAGTAGTATTTGTTGCTGTTTCCAGCATTAACTAAGACTGGTTTGTACCTTGTTAACATTCATTTGCCTTGTGATAATATCCTTTCTGTGACATAACTGGGTGACTGAGGAACTAGAGAAGGGTTGGAATTCAAGTCAGTGTGAGTATTAAGTCACTGAATATGCAGACTGTATATAGAGGCATGATTACGACCACTTACCACCAGCTGTTGGGTCACCAGAGTGCCTCGTATTGCAGTTCAGTGGTGCATTTTAAGAGGTAAATCAGGAAATTTTTGGACGAACTTTCCAATTTAAGGCTTTCTGCAAGACGGTATAGAATGACCTTTTAAGGCAATACACAGTTCAAATTACTGTAGTAAGGGATCACCTGAAAGTGCGTAAATCAAATTCCTGTTTATCTTCAGAACTCTAAATACCATTACCGTTTTAAAAGTACAGACTGGGTCCACCCTTGCAGGAACAAACTGCACTTGTTTTTGCTAGTAAGACTCCTGCTCCTGCTAAATCCCCAAAGGAGGATTGAGGTCTAGTGGGGCACCTCAGAGATGGTAGCTTCAGTTCAAGACTGGAAAGAGTAAATGTATCTCTGATTCTCCTACACAGCTTGCATCCACAGGAACACCTGATCACTTGGTGTATTGTGGATCTACCCATTGGTGAGAAAAAAAGGTGGTTTCTTGTGCCTTCTATTATCTCTTTCTTCTTCTTTTGTCCACTGGGTGCTCTCGGCTGGAGGCAAGTCTCAAACATTAGCGCCCTTAGAGTTTCTGTAAACACATATGGTTTTCATAGTGGTATTTTAGAATGAGATCATCATAGTGGTAAAAGCAGTGCACAAAATCTTCCTTGTCACTAAACATACCATAAAACTTAGATGATATCAGAGCAGGCAAGCCATTAAAGGAAAAACTGTTGAGCTATTTTTAAAGGTTTGGATTTTAGTTTTCTGTTTCCTGTCTGCTATTTTAGCAGCCAGGACTGGAAGGTAGCAATTGCGATGCTGGTTTCAATGCTGTGCTTTAAAACAGCTGGCAATTGACTTTAACTGTAATTATTGGCTTCTTACCAGTATTTACAGCGGTATAGTTAAGATCAGTGCTTCAAAGCTCAATTTTGGGGGTTATCTGTATTGTTCTATTACTTTCCTAATTACCTTTTCATCACTTTTATTTAGATCTTGCACTGAGGTATAATTACTTGAAACCAAAAATTCTCTATGGATTGATTTCCATAAATTACAAATATGTCATGTGCTATGTTACCAGACAAAAGGTCAGCAAGCCAATTTGTTCCCCTAGTAGAGTATTTGCTAGAGATTGGACAACAATCCTCTGCGAGAAGCTGGCTGTTGTAATTCTTGTCTTTTATTCTAGGTAGAATAATAGCTAAGGCTGATTGTGGAACAGAATTAAAATACCTGTCAAACAAAGCATTCAAAAATTCCCAGCAGTTCGTAGTGAATATTCTGTGAATGACTAACCTTCGCAATAACTGGTGAAATAAGAGCACACACACAATTGTTTTAAAAGATCATTGGCACAGATTGATAATCCTCTTTTAAAATGTTTTAAATCTGCTCTGGTTATTACTCTGTTGTTATCTGCTGAAAGCTTGGATTCACTGGAAGGAAAGCAGTCATGTGAGTGAGGAATTCAGGATCAGACCCTGCAGAGACAGAAAATAATTTTGCTCTCAGCTGATTAAAATATCTTTGAGTACAAGGACTGGGTTGAGATGATATGAGTTTAGAAAGAATAAATTTGTTGTTCAGGCACTGGAATGGGATTCAATTTCCCATTCTGCCACTCAGCACCTCAGTTCCTGAGCTCTCCTGCTGTTGAATAGATAATAGCACATATTCATCCCCGCATTTAGTACGTGCATGTAGCTTGCCATGCACAGTGTGCTGCTGATCTTACTTGTCAACTGAATGCGCTCATATAATACAAGTGACAACTGTGATAGCAGTAATAGTGGGGAATAAGGCTGACAGACCTAGTGAGGAGCAGAGCCCTGGGAGGTGGAGGTGCCCTCCAGCAACTGGTCCTGTTGCTCTGCACCAGTGAGAGATGGGCAGAAAAGTTGGAGGTGAGTGAGGAGAGGGTGGGGATAGCCTGGGAAGGCTCCCAGGGTGAGTAAGCAGCATCTGTGGCTCACCAGGGCCTAGGTGTGATGCAGCCACGGGCAAGACTAGCACTCAGCTCATTAGCCTTTAAGAGGCTTCCCCTCCTGGTCCATGTTACCTCCTGTGCTGGGCTGTGGCATCAAAGCCACAATGTCGAGGCAAAATGCCCAAGCAGATCACAGACAGCTGAATGACCAGTCACAATGTTTCTGCTGTTAAAATGTATTTTTTTTGTTCCAAATTAAAACATACAGCATTGTTCATGGAAAGATTTCTGCTGTTTCTCTCCCCCATTAGCCCTTTGGCATTTAGAGGCTTCCTTTGTTTCATAGAAAGCCCAGATGCTGATACATAATTACAATATTAATTGGCATAATAGTTGGATTTTAGCAGTCTGTATCATTGACAATCTTGTCTTCACGGCTTGAATTCTGAGCTCAGAGTCCTGCAGAGCAGATCAAAGGGCGAAAATGTGCCTGGTAGTGGAGCGGCTCCTAGTTGGACTGCTTTAAAAACCTCATCTTGCTCTGAGTGACAACTGATAAAAATGTTTTCTATTGCCCCAGAAGCCTGGTGTTATCAGAGGTCTAAAGGACGGTGCTATGTTAGTGCTATAGACTTGAGCACGGCCCTGCAATTGCTGCTGTAGCAAGCAAGCTGCAAGACTGCTTCTGATGCTTCTTTGTCTTCCCTGCTGTTGTGAATGTTTCATATGCTTTTCTCCGTGATTTTTCTCTCTCCTCTCTGCTTTGCTAATTAAAATTCTAATCACTCTGACAGCCAGAGATAGGGGGGGGGAAAAAATTATTCTTCCATGCTGGAGAAGGTAATTTCAAGGTGTTTTAGCTGCCAAAGAAATGAATGGAAATTACACAAAGAAACTGTTTGTCAGAAGGGGATGAGTTAGCTGCTTTCCCCCTTTTACCATAATAAAATATTAAACTTCTAAGGGAAAAAATAAAACAGGATTCATACTATACATTATTGCCGTATATTTAGAGATAATATAACCTGATTTACCTTTCTGAGTAAGGGAAGGTTTTGTGTGCATTTGTTAACATCAAAATGATTTACTTACCTTGTAGTGAATGCAATGTCAAACATTTAACTTGGTTTGATATGTGATTGCCGATGATATGCATTACGTGCTTTTGTGAGCTGTGGTTGGGAATATTCATCTAAAATGTACAGGAGCCTGCAGATACATATTCAAAATGACAAACAGCTCTTGATGCAGTGTTGTGGGTTTCATGCTGCAGATATTGCAATATTAGAATTTAGAAAATGTTAAACGTCATGGTGTTAAAATCTCACCAACTACTTTTTCAGTCATTTTCCTGGCTTGGTAGGGGTAATTTTTAGTCCTACATATTTCTTCAAAGTGTATGCTTTTGTAATAATACACAGTTGTGTTAGGATAGAAAAACATGGTGGTCTCTATTATCCAAATATATGGGCTGAACGGGCATGCCTATACTTGCTCACAAAGAAGCATACAGACACACAGAGTGTGTGTGTCTCTGCCCTCAGACCTGCACCAGGCATAACCAGGGCAAATTAAGTGTCTGAGAGTTCACAGCAATTCACTTCAAATAAATGCTGCATCAACTTTTAACTACTGCTCAAACTAAATCTACCTATAGATTTATATAATCAACTAAATCCAAAGTTTACTGAGATATCAACAAATACATGGTTCACTTCTGTTACTACTGTTTTTTCTAGCTCTCATAGTGAGGAGTTAGAGGGTGTTACAGAGAGTCAAATCTCATGGTATTTAGAGCCAGAGTTTTCTAATGTGTTTGAACCTTTTTCTCCAGCCTTAGGATAAAAAGCGACAAAGATCCCTGATGTTGACAAAGATCATGCTTTGAGTGTTGGGACTGTATTGTGTCCTGGTATTTGTGTCAGGACTGGTTTTGGACAATATGGACATGCTTCTGCAGCCCCAACTTTGCAATCAGAAAACCTGCAGAGTTCTGCCTTGCTGCCTTGCAGCTGTAGTTGCTTGCAGGGGTGGGTGCTTCAGAAAATGCACATCCCTTTCCTTATCATCCTCCCAATCTTTTTATAAACATACCATGACAGAAGCGTAACACTTACTTCAGCTGTTTTGACAAGTCTTCAACAACTTTTCTAGAGGCCATCATTTGTCTTTTACTGGCTGATGAAGAGGATCCCCTCCTCAAAGCTCTTTCCTTTTGCCTCTCGTTCCCACAATGCTTTTTTTAATTTACGTGAGATTTCAGTGCAAAAGCGGCTCCCAGTCTTATTTAGAAAATGCCACACTACTGGACCTTTCCTTCCAGGAACAAATACTAAGTGACTGAGGTAATGCATGCTTGCTATAATCACTTTAAAAAAAAGCTCATGAGACTCTTGCCCAAAACCAGCTAGTTCCACTTCAACAGTTCACTCAATGAGATAAATTTTACCACTACTACGTGGTTAAATGTGTTCTTAATCAAGAAGTAGCAGTCGTTGAATGTACAGCATACAATGGTACTGAAAAAGGAATTGTTCTTCATTCTACACAACCAAACACTTTAATTTCTTAAGTTCTTTTATTTTCACTGAAAAAAAAAGAGGAAAAGAAGAAAAAGATCATGTGGAATCCTTCATTCTCCCCTGTGGTGAAGCGAAGCCAAAACAGAGGAAACACAAACCTCAGACAGGCTTTTTCACATTAATTTACAAACCAGTTTTCTCTTGTTCTTCACCCTATTTGATTTTCCCTGACACAACATTTCAAAAATAGACATAAAATATGTACACAGAAAAGGAACTGGGAAGCTAAAATACTTGGTTATGCAAACCCTCTTGTTTTCAAATAAAAGTACTTATATTGACAATGGGACTTCTTAGTTTACTTGGACAGTCAGGTGATCCTGCCCTTATATGCAAGTTTTACAGAATGAATGTGTGTGGTCATCTCTGAAAATGTCACTTTAATAGCCTATTTTAAATATGGGGTGGGAAGGGGTTTAGATTATACCTTTATCCAGGACTCAACATTCTAGGTTAATCAGAAATCTGTGGGTGGGAGGCAGTGATGTGTCTTTAACTGAAAATTACTGAAAGTTTAAAAAAAAAAA
>WAAD01033141.1:9172-20495 GCA_013389945.1 Fregata magnificens | reverse complement strand
AAGACGATTTTAAAAATTAACAACAGTTCAGGAAAGTGCTTATTTTCACTGATCTGATTCATGTATAATAAGCAAAAAGTGTCATTTACATTATAGTAAAAAAGCAAGCATAATAGCCACTGAGCTGTGGTCAACTGACTCACCTCTGATAACAAAATTCCATCTTCTAACAATAAATTGCTTCATGTCTGCCTTTGAAATCAAATCATAAATCCTATCTAAAGAGCTTTTTTTTTAATGCAAGAATAAGTTTTAAAGAGAATAATTATTTACCAGCATTATCTTCTTGACACTCTCAGCAACATGATATAGGTGGTATGGATGACTGATGTCAAATATAAAATTTTATTACAATAGATCAGGTTCTCAGACGGTTTATATCTGACACTGATGGAGTTTCCATGTGTATATCAAATGAGGATCAGATCTATTATATTTGTCTTATGGATACCAAGAATATAACATGTTAAACCTTTAAAGGTTTTTAATGCTGAATATTAATTCAGCAAAAATGATGAGAGCTGCTTTGTCTTGGAAAAGAAGGGTTTAGACCCACTGAATTCTTAACCCAGAGAGGTGGCAAAATAGCCCAGGAAAGTTGTAGAGAAAATATTTAAGATGAAGTTTGGAGATAAATAACAGCAGAGAAATCTTTCAAAACTCTTGGTCAGCCTGGAATTTCCAATGAGGTTTAGGAACACAGGATACCTGTAGGAGTCTAGGGATCCTAGGGATCTCTGGAGGTCATCTTTCCCAGCCTGCTGCTCAGAGCTGGGCTGTGGCCCAGGTAAGGTGAAGTCAGCCGTGGCCTCATCTAGTGGAGTCTTGGAAGCCTCAAGAGTGGAGTTTTCACCCCCTCTCTGCCTTGAAGCTCAGTCTGAGCTTACAACTGCCTTTCCTTGTATGTGTGCCTGAACTGTGGCGTTATAGGGTATTCTGGGTAGGGGTCTCTCAGTCCCTTTGGTTGGAGACCTTCCACCTTTGTATAAAATAAATAAATAGTTGCTGAGCTGGAAAGAGGAAATGAATCTCAGCAGTGGTGGCTGGGTCCCCAGTCTAATGAGTATTTAATTATTTATACACCAGGAGAGAGCAGCTACACCAGGGCCCAAAAGCCTTCTCCTCTTTGAATACCTTTGTGGTCTCTTGGGACAGAGGGATCCAAACGCCTTCAGACAGAGGTGGAATTGAACCCATACAGGACAAACGCTCTAATCACTGCACTATTAAGTAAAACAGAGCTACTACTGCTCCCTCCCATTCTTAGAAACTCTGTTATTTCATTGCCCTTTCTTGTCTTATGAACTGGCCAGGAATGTTTTGCTGTGGGTAAAATGAAACATGAGCATGAAGCAGTCCGGGAGGAGTGGGAGCAGAGGAGTAGCTTTCACTTTTCCAAGATAGAAAACACAGGAAAAATAGTATGAGCTTTATTTGAATGTATCAAATGCATATTCTTTGGGGTTTTTTTCCCTGTGTGGCTGCCCATCTGAAAAATCAATTATTTACACAGACATAATCAGTGCTACTTCTGTATCTGTATCTCATAAAGAGGCAGTTGCATAATGAATATTTAAAGTCTGCCTTTTGCATGCCATGTGTAAGTTTGTCTTAGTATCTGAAGGGATGGAGGGAGAAATCTGTATGTTTGTGTCAAGTGGCAGTTACCAGTAGGGATTTTGGAAGCATTTCACACGGCAGTTTCTGAATTCTCCTTCTCTTCATTTCCTCTCTCGGCAGCCAGCAAAATGGGTTGACACAAGGCAAATGCCTGCCAAAGGACTTTAACAGGAGGCAGTTTTTAATTAACAGGGGCCAAAGAAGGTGATAACCCCAAGGGTAGTGAGGAGAAATTAACATGGAAAAGCAGTTCCACGCTTCCGTGGGTCCCAAAAGGCCATTCGTATTAGTGGTGTCTGTTCTGATTGAACCTTTGCTGTGTCTTTTTATTGATTCCCTTGTCAGAGTCTAACAAAAACACTGCTGGCCGTCAGTTGTTTGCTCATGGTGGCAGCTTATGGCTTGAAACAGCTTCCTTGTAAAACATTCAGCATAGCAAGGTCTGTCACTGTGGTTAGCATTTCCCAGAAATGATTAATTTTGTTAGACCTAGAATAAAACTCAACAAAATTAAAGCAAAAGCCTGCTGAAGTGAAAGAAGCTCAGTCCACAGTTTCCATCCAAGTAACCATTTCATCCTATTAACTGTTTGCCTGGCTTAGAGTAAAATGTTTTAATTATTAACCTTTTTAAAGTGAACTTTCAGAGAAGATAATCATGTTGGCTGTCTCACAAAGGATTTAGCCATTTAGCATATCTGACACTTGTGGAAAGTATTTTTAAAAAATAATATCCTGTGGATAAATATTACAAGTTTCTCTTCCAGGGATGAAAATGAATAATAAATAAAGCTTGTAAGAGCTTGAGGAAAAACTTGCCTAGCAAGCAAATATAAATAAATTAAAAAAGAAAAGTAAATAAAAAGCTGACACCTTTATGTCTGGTCCAAATTCAACTGATGCCAAAAGGTGGAGGACCATTCTTTACAACAGCTCAGGAAAAACCGTGCTTATTTTTAATTATTTCTGCTGCACAGTTAAGTCCAAATAATAAAGAGCATAATTCAATAATATTTGAACAGCTTTATAAAGAAGTGCCCAACATTTGCCTTCATGCTTCTTAGAGCCATGGAATAAGATTGTCATTACTTCAAAGGACAGTACTGTTCCTATTTTCCTCTTCAGAGTCAGGGCCTAAATGATGATGTTCATTTGGTTAACTGATTTATTCAAAGAAAGTGTGGTTATCCCATTCCACTTGAAAGACTGTCAGCCCCAGTCCTTCAGATGCGTTAACTACTTGAATATACACTCTGTCCTCGGAAAAGCATGCACAGCCCCATTGACTTCAGTGGCAATGACACCTTTTCCAGAGTACAAAGTTGGCCTCTGTACTGTATCCTATTCTTCTTTCAGCACTCTTCACAAAAATAACGCAATACATACTTCTGAGGACTGGAGATTGATTGTTGTTTATTTGCACTAATTGTTTCCAATGTTTGCACAGGAGTTTCCAGGAGTGCACATTCATGCCAAAAAAAAAAATCCAGTCTGAGCTCAAACACTCACTCACAGAGCCAGTGAAAAGACTTGAGACAAGTGAGAGTGGGAAAAATGTCAGTGAGCTTGCTGGGGAAAAACCCAGCATTCACAGGAGCATATATGTACATACATACAACGAGACGTGCACATATATGTAACATGTATGAATGTTTCATGTAATTAGGCAGGAATTATAACTTTTTTTTGCAACTGATGAGAAGTATAATGAAGACATTAAAGGGTTGGTCCTTAAGTATTTTATCTTTCATACTCCTTTTTAAAATATCATGCCGCTCACAAATCATTTAAACCTCAAGTTCCCTTGGCAGGCTGCAGACATGGACTGGAGAGTGAGGAAGATCTGTGATCTGTTTGCTTTGACTGCTTGCTACTCATGGTTTCTGTTTGGTTGCTCACATTATGTTATCTGGCAATGTTCTCCTCTCTGGTTGTTTGACTGAAAATAAGTGAAAGAACACAATTAATAGATAGTGATAAACCATGGATAATTCATTTCTCAGATTGCTTTTGGGTGTATAATCATTAATAGTGTGATGTACTCTATTTTCAGGAGTCAGAAGGAATGGCAACTTTGTACATTGATGCATTTGCTATTTACCAGGTTTATATATGTAAACATTTTCACAGGAAAAGTTTTTATGTTGTGCAAAACCACCATTTCCTATCAAAATATATTCAAAAGAAGCTGTGGATTTTGAGAATTACAATTTTTTGTGTTAGTGAAAACAGGAGCTGGGCCATCCTCAGACATCTCCAGCCCATTCCCAGGACTGGTATAACAAAGGCAGCTACTGTTAACTTCTCATGATTTGTAATTCGACCTTGGTACTATTATAGAAGAACTCTCTGCAAATCATCCTACTTAAACAGTGTCGCTCACTGCCAACTTTCATCAAGTTGATTATTAATACCAACACTATTAGTATTACTATTATTTGTACTATTGTCTGGAAAGCATAGCTAGGACATGGACTAAGATCTGTTGTTTATCTCACACTGTTGATTAAATGTGCTTCCAAATGCAGTGTAATTTGCTTGCTCTTTTTGAAGGAATTTTCACCCTCTCAGAAGAGGTCATACAAGGTAAATGTTGTCACTGACACTTGGCTTGCCATGATTAAAATGGCTAGGTTACACAGCCATGTAACAAGGGCTGCTTGTTTGTTTCCTATTTTTAGAAGAAATGGCAATTGACATTAAACAAAAGGAGCTTTGGTAACAAATAAGCCTAGTGTAGCTAGAGAGACTGCAGATATCAACATCCATTGTACATTTGAACCCATAAGACTTCATAGCTACTGTTTGTTATTTGGCAACACATATTCTCAGAGATAACCCTCTCTCAGCCCAGAGAACAGAGAGCTGTTGATGCGTTGTTGGAAACAGCATGAAGATTTCCTTCTTCTTTTTTTTTTTTTTTTTTTTTTTTTTTTTTGAAAAGTCTTTTCTAGTTTCCAAATAAAAACCCTACGTAGTTTCTAGCTGAAAAAACATAGTGCATCTGGGCTGGCAGTGTTGTTTGTTATTATCTCTGTATGTCACCATTTAAGTCAAGACAATGAACGCTGAGAAAACATTGTCTTCCTCTTCCCCCCTCCTGAAAACAAATCTCAGAGAAAATACTGACAAATGATATTTTAATTGGTTTGACCTCTAACGTGATTAAATAATCTTGAAACCTCTTCTCTTTAACAACTGCTTGAAGTACTTTATATTCTTTCCTCAAAGTGTAGCAGTTTTCAGCTAGTAGCAGTGTGATTGATTTTTCCATATCAGATACAATGTTATGGTCTATTGTTTCCATAGCAAACCTATAGCATCTGTCTTCAAACTCAGGCTGCAGTCCTGCACTACCCAGTGATACTTTATGCGACCACATCCTTCCATTACAAGTATGAGCGGATTAATATTGATTTTTTCCTCTTGTCCAAGACTGAAGGTCCATCTTAACAGCAATAAATTACACAGCTGAAACATGATGATATGCTTGCTCCTCCTTGGTCTTCATGGCCAGGGTTATTACTTTGTCTCAAAACCAATTTCTGATGTTTTTAACCCGTTACAAGACTGAAGGTTGTGCTCAGGTTTAAACACTTTGTTCGGGTTATACTGCCAGTAACAGTTCAGAGTTTCCAGAAAACCTGGAGTCCCTGGTTCCAGTAACAGCTCTTGACTCTAATCTCAAGTTGGCGAGAGTGATCTACCATAGTTTGCGCACAGCAAGGCTTGGAAATAAAACAACAAAGAACAGCACGAGAGCAGGATTGCCAAGCAGTGAGAATTGACTATTTGCTCAGAAAGAAAGTGAAATAAGGGCAGGAGAGAGAGGGTAACAGAACAATACTGAGTAGCAGAAACAGCACTATTGGAAGTATAAGGATGTACTGAATTAATAAGATACACCTTTTATGAGCGGTGATCAGATGAATGCCATGCATGAAGCTGCTGTCAAAGCCCTGTCATTCTGGTGCAACTTTTCACAGTTTCTTTTTCCAGCCTTATTTGACTGTTGAAGGGACACTTAAAATCCCTATGAGGTCTAAAATTTGCAGCAGTGAACAAATCTGCAGGAAATTAATTGTTAAGTATAGACATCTTTAACATTACTTCTTGGTTTCACCTGAAAAGCCACATTCTTCCCTGTGTTCTACATGCTCGGTAGTGTGCTGCTGTGATGCTGGCTCGTCACTCTGGAGCTTCTAGGCAATGTTTCATAAGCACAGGGTTTGTTTTGTTGTGTTTTTCTGGTTCATTTGAGGTATTTTTACAGCAGAAAAGAAATTTTTTCTGTGCTGATTACAGTCATAGGCCTTTTAGTCTGACAGGGATGTGTGTAAAGCTTAAAATAGTCCCATATGGGGTTAAATGTAAGTGTGGAAGGGGGCCTGGCAGCACCTGCAGGGGTAAGCTGTGGGTGTGTGGGGAGATGACCAGGGAGATGCATGAAGGAGGCGGTTGTGGAGAAGAGCCTGGCCCCTCTGCAGTGTGAACCCCCTGGACTGATGACTCCCCAGTCCACCGTAGGCTGCTCTCCACTGAACCCTGTCCTACAGAAGCATGGAAAATACATTCCATTAAAAAACCTGACAGGGAGAAGATGCAATTACAGGGCTGTAATGACAACCAGGTGCAAACACGAGGTCCCTGGGGGAAAAGGAGTTGCAGAGCCAGTGGCTCCCTATGGCCCTGGGCTACCACAGGGGCGGGACCAACGGGCGTGCAGTGCTGGTGGGGACATCATCTCTTCCCTCCTGGGCAGCTCACTGTGGGCCCAGGGTCGTTATTTTCTCCTCTTTCCTGTTCAGGCAGGAGTTTCAACGATTCGGTGTAATCCAGGTAGCATATGAACAGGCCTTCATATACTATAGTAATTTTTCTAACCCAGCAGCCAATTTATAAATGTGTTGAGAGGCTCTGTGATTGCATTTCTAGAGTTGAAGGCATCATTGGTTTTGTTAGTTTATAGAAAGTATCAAAACTATATAAATATTTCCAATGTAAAATGTACTTTTTGCTTTTTTCTACTGAGCTCCTTTTTTTTTTCAAACATGTACAAAATTCTCTATTAACCACTGATTGCATGTGGTCAGCACCACAAAAATAAGCCATAGCTAGATCATAGCTTTTCTCGGGCTTCACGTTGTACTGACAGTTCAGCACTTTTGCACCTGTTTATGCCAAAATTCTACTGATAGCTTTTGCTACCTACAATACACAAGGTATTAACTATAGAAGGACTTGGTCAAGTATTTCTTATTCAATTGAAATTCTTCTGGTTATAATAGTGATAGAAATAGCAGCACAAAGATCATCTTGCCAGCTATGTTCTTTTACAGAGCTATAACTGTACCCTGGAAGGATGTCTCTCATCGTGGAGCATTGGCTAGAGATGATAAATCTCAGCTAGAAATGTCTCTAGTAAAATATGAACAACAGAGTTAGCAATCTTTAATCTAAAGATTAGATGTTTCTATCTAAATATAGACTGGAAAGCTATATTCAAAATATTTTCAAATGTATATTCAATATATACAAAACATAGCTGTTGGAAGAAAATCTGTCTGCAAGCATAAGGTGGGGATAGATGTAGGTACAGTTTTTCTCCAAAAATACGAGCCCTAGTATTCCTAGAAAACAAGAAGCAAAACTGTATGTTAACTACTGTTAAAGTACTTTAATAATAAATTTTAAAACAAAAATATTTAGCCTGTGGCAATTTTAAACATTGCAAAAAACCTTATCTAAACATATCTGCAGCTTTTCTGAAGACAATCCTGAAGCTTTATCTTTCCTTGAAGATTTTTCTAAGCAGTTAGGTTGCTTAGACAGAATTCTTTGCACTAACTGGAGAGAAAAATGTTTTCGCAGTGGGCTCAGAGTTCCAGCTAGCAAAATGTGTGCATGGGGTGGGAACATCCGACCTCACCCATTTCTGAATTCACTTGCAGATGGGAAAAGGAAGAAGTAAATGAGGGGAAATTACCACCAATGTGAAGGGAACATGAATTTCTTATTCTGTTTTTAGTGAGCGTGCAAGTAGAAATGTTTTGTAAACAAAATCACTTTGTATAAAGCTGCTACAGTTTGAATACTGCTAATGTAGTAAAGGTTTAAATTACACTCCCAAGCAAGCAATTTTCACAACAGTTTATATGATGTGTTTAGACTCTGATTTTATTCACCAATTATTTGCAAATGAGTTTTTTCCTTATTTGTTATTTGGAATTTTTTGTCAGTGTTTTATGTGAAGAAACTTCATTCACTTAATCTCATACAGATTTTGGACAGGGGGCAACTATTTGCACATTCATATTTGTCATGTGACATGCGTGCTGCACAGGTGCCTACCCTTGAATCCTAATGTGGTCTTCTGAGTTACACAGAGAGCTAAGTGCTTTCACTTTTCTCAGGAAAAGGCTAGAGATATTTTTTGCCTTTGTTTTTCTTCCTTTTTTTTTTAGTAACTCATTATCATGGTGCCTTAGTGTTTCGCTCTAATGGCAAAGTCTTAGCAGCTGTTATTCATGCCAAAGTAATTCAAATGGGACATTTACAAATACTTTCATTTTCTCATTTCCAATGGAAAAAAAAGGTTTTGGGTATATTTATGTACTCAAGATTTAAAAAGATCTTGCTGACTGACAGGAGAGAAACATTTGGCAAGAAACTAAGACTGTGTTATTAAGTTTGTTAAAAAGGTAGTTTGTATAAGGACAAGTCTTGGGGAAGAACTTTTTTGTATACTATTGATGTACTTAGGAAAATTGATGAGATTTGGGGTACAAAAAATCTTTTCTAGGTCACAGAGGTTTATAGCATGATTTTAATAGGTTCGTTGACTGCTTCCTTATGGAGAATGGCTGCTACTAGTAGTTTCTTAGAGAGGAGAAAAATGCCTTCAGTCTTTTTCCTGCAGGAGTACTTCGCTGTATTCACTAGAAATACAGTGGATATTTTCGTCCCTCTAATACCATAGTGTGATTCTGAATTTGATTACTATAAAAAATCATTCCAAAGAAGGATATCTATTAGAGTAGTTATTAATTTGTGATATTTTAAAATATCATGAAACAATTATTAAGAAAACAGTGTATATTTCTTCTATTAGATTATATTTTCCCGTAGCATTACTAAGTGTTTTACCTATTACTTTGTTTTATCATGTTACATAAACTGCTAATATCCATAACTAAAATTTAAAATGGAAAAGAGTTATACTTTATAGAAACTAATTTCTCTGTGTAATCATAGCTTCACAATATGTCCAACTTTTTATTGTCATACTTGTTTTTAAAAATTTAAAGCATTAGTATGTCAGATACAGTATTACTCACATTTTTATGACTCTCATTAGAGTCTTCAACCAGTGAAAACCACAAGGCTGGGGTAGATGAGGGGCATGCTGGTGTTTGAGGAGAATGTGGAGACTCACTGTACCGAGGTAGATGTAATCTATTGAGTTTTGAAGAGGAGCAATGTTTGCACTTTATTTCCAGCCAGAGAAAGAAGAGTGAAGGTTCATTGCCACCAACTTCCCTTGTCTCTTTATTCTTGCATGTCAGCCAAAGCCAACCCAAAACCCCTCAGAAATGCTCCAGTGCCCATGCAAGTTAAAATGTGAAGTCCACAGAGGAGTCCATGTCCCTTATGGTTTGTGCGTAGTGATGTTCTCTGCAGCCTGGACTGGATACTGAGGGCTGATCTCCTCCAGAGCCCGCCATGGTCCTGTGTAAGCCTTATTGTGCTGCCACCCAAAACAAGGGTTAGCCCAGGCGTTTTTATTGCCTCAAAGTATTTTCAACTTCTATAAATACAGGTGACAATGAGGGTTTTTCATATTTATAGACTCAAAGCCATTTTCCTTCTAGCCATGAAAGAATAGTAAAGGAATTATTATAAAAGCAGGACTGCACTGTGTGTAGGAGTTCCGAAACATAATGTATCTGGTATTCCTTGAATAAAGTAGTTGTGTTAGAAAAGTATTTTTGGTGTATGTTTGTATGGAAAAAGGAGGAAAATGTGACTATAGCCATATACATCCTTCATAATATAGCTGCAAGTGTGTACTATGACAACAATATTAAGACTGTAAGTGAGATACTGAAATGTTAAAGAAAAATTGATATAAATAAGGTTTCCTTGTTCCTATCTATTATGATACAACCTTTAATTATATGACCAAATACTACTTATTCTACAAATTCTGTATGTATGACATGTTCCAGGGAAATCTCTTAGCATAGTGTAGAAAAGACCTGAAGGAATTCAACCATGTCCAAACTCCTTTCCGGTAATAACTTGGTTTTGCCCTAAGGTAGAAGCTTAAAGAACTGGATAGATCCATTACTTAAGAAAACTTTGAGAGAGTATAAGAACCTGGAGTGGTATTTCGTAGAAGAAAAAAAATGGTGGCAGCTTTTATACCATGTATAAGCTCCCAAAAGGTAAATACCATTTCTTAAAAGGGAACGTAATCTACAAAGGAAGACTGTATAAATGGATAACTAATGTCAATTCAGCAATGGTCCCTAAAATGACCTTGCAAATTAGAGTAGACAGGTTCAGTATTCCTTTGGGGAAACATTGGATGTGCCTACACAAGCTTTTAGTTTTGATCAGGAGTGTGCTTTTGAAGCAGATCTCTGAGTTACCTCTACTTACTGTGCTTTGGTTCATCACACGCAGCAGTCTCAGCATGCTCAGCATGGATTTCTTTTAGATGAAACTAAAATGGAATACACTTGGAGAGGGCAGCTTATGCACCCCAACCACAGCCCATGAGAAATAGTTAAAAAAAAAAAAAAGTAGAAACAAGCATACAAACAAGCCCTGAAATGCATGGTGTGTAGGTTTCAGGTTCTTGCTACCAACTGTAGACCTACAGAACTGTTTCGCTGCTCTGTTTGCTCATGTAGACATAGCCGTAGCTGCAGATTGTTGTTGGGGATGTATACAGCAGCAAAAGTGTATCACTCAAAAGAACAGAGCCTGTGGAATATTACAATATACAGTGTTGATGTTCTGATATGAGGGGGACAAAACACAGCAGAAGCCAAAAATTTTCTGAAGCATATTAAAGCTATAGGTAGCAGCCAACAGACCTTGTAATGGGATTACTGTGCAACCTTAATACCACTGCTTGTTCACAGTGGAAATAATGTTTCTGCTATCCCCAAAACCTGTATAATTTTAAGTTGGAGTATTAATAGCTTCCACATCTGTGTACATGCGCACATTTTTCTTATATTTTTTGAGTTTCTCTCTGTGAAAGGGTGAGTTAATGTTTTCTTTAATGTCAGACAAATGAAAATAAATTGTTGGCCAAGGTATTTTCTCCAGCTGTTAAAATTAAAATTAAGCTGTATGTGTATGTGTGATACAGAAATGTGTATGAATTTCTGTAGCTAGAAAGGAGATGTACATTTTCCCCACTCTCCCTTAAAGAAGGACTTTCTAGAGAAAGCCAAGTACCTTAAAGGACTTTATTGAAAAAATAGAAGTAAACATAAATGTATATATTGGCTTTGCTAGATTCTGCATTATGCCCCACTAGGCATGAAGCAAACCAGCAAGAAACAGAATAACTTCAATTACAAGAAAAATCGGGCTTTTGTAATAAGACTACCTGTATGCTGCAGAATTCATGGTGAAACCTTGGATTGTGTTCAATTCTCGTGCTGCTCTTAAAGGAGATAGACTTT
>WAAD01033139.1:100087-111541 GCA_013389945.1 Fregata magnificens | reverse complement strand
TTCTGGCATTTTTGTTTTGGTTTTTTTGTTTGATTTTTGATAACAGCATGAGCCTGCATAAATTCAGACGCAGAACAAAAAACCCTAAATAAGCTCTGAGGGCTCAAAGGCATGTTTTGGGGGATGTTTTGCTAGAGAACCATGGGGATTTGTCTAATGTTTAAGACTAATAGTTCTTATTCAGAATTACAAGCAAGTCTTGAAGGCACCCTGAAGAGAAAATTGTGATGGGCCTTGACACAAAGAATATCTAGTTACGAGTGGCTACATACTCCAGTATTTTTTTCCATACCACCAGATCTCTCACCTACAACATTTGGAATTACTATTGCTAACCCATTACTATTTGCCTCAACTTCTGGGCAAAGAAGGAACCAGCAAGAACAGAAATCACTTAAGGACCCACATGTAAAGCAATCCTGAGCGTCACAGAACAAATTCCCCTTTTTTGTTCTATTTTTTGGATTTTGGTCCGCATCCTCTTTTCATCTTCCCCCTTGCAAAGCCTATAATTTCAGTTTTGTGTTATTACAATAAACAAACGATAGTATCACTTTAGTATATGCTTTACCACTTTTTAAATACCTCCCAACCAAGTTTACTTCACTGAATTAGCTACAGCTTCTAAATTTTAGTTTGGGGTTGGGTGGTTTTTTTTTTGTTAAACATACCTTCATCATTGAACTTCAAACCAGCAGCTATTGCTTCATCCATTGTGCGTGCTGATTCTATCAACTGCAAAAAAAAAGTCAACTGCTAAGTGGTGAGATTTAAGCCAGTTGAACAGAGAAGGACAATGGCAGAGCAGCATGATTGAAATATACTTTAAAAAACACCCCAAAAATACACGTACTATAAAATCCAAGAACAAAATTAACAGGTACCAAATCAGCTAGACTGATCACATAAGCTGTATTTGGAAACACTTAAACCCACTGGAAAACATTTTTAATACAGTCTCATTTATTATCACTTTTTTCCTACTTCACAAACATACCATGCAGGTTTACTAAAAATTTTTTTTTTTTCCAAAAAGTATTCAATGTTACTGTCACAAAACCAAATGATCCAAAAAACTAATTTCTTAACTCATAAAATGTCTGTATACTGTTATGTCACATTGGTCGACTTCCTGAAAGTACATGCATGAAACTTATAACATGCCTCAAAGTTTATCTATACTTCCTTGCAGTCCTAGATTCTTTCTCCATCCACATGTGATTTCAAAATAGATCAATTTTACAAATTAATTGGACGTTGAGACTTTTAGAATGCTTTTTGCAAGTGAGACAACTGCAACAGAGGCAAATGGCCTAAAGGTTACAAATATGAAAAAAAAAACACAAAAAAAAATGAAGTTATGAGGAACCCCGATCCCCAAGTATCTGTCAACATTTGTAAACAGCATCTTAACAATTTTGCTATAAACACACAACTTCCTTTTCAAAAGGTTCATGATTTTTCCTTAATAGCCTTCATCAGTTGTGTAGGGTTTGTCAGGACACACTGTTCCAGACCCTTCATGAAGGAACAATACATTTGCCTAATACTCCTCCATCTTCCTTCAAAAATGTTGTGGATATGTAACTGTAGACAAAAATTTGCACAGCCTCTATGTATTACAAAGTTCTGCTGATACAGGAGCTATCTTACACTCTCCTGAGAATAAATACCATCATCACTACATACCACTGAGTAGTTAAAAACACCACTGAAGTCACAAAACAGCCGTCAGACACACCACGTGTCATTTCTAGCTAGTTTCTAAGCTACAATGAACTGTTATCACTCTTTGGCTTAAACACATTCTACATGGCCAAAAATTGAAACTTCGTATGTTCTGGACATCTACAATGTAAATTTTATCACAACGTCCAGGAGAAAAATTTCAAAACTACTATTTGCAACCCCTTCTTTCTTCCTAAAGTAGAAAACCTAAACATAACCCTTAATCCACTGGGAAAAAATACCCAGCAAGGAGCAACAGTAAAATCTCTATATTTCTGTAATGACATTTCAACAACCAGGAAGCTTAACAGATGATTAATTTAGCTTTGAAAACTAAAGCTGGTGAAAACCTAGTTACATATCAGCACTGAAAAGTAACCTTGGTAAAAATCTGTTTTATTGTACTGAAGCTATTTTACTGTAATAAGTTACCATAATGTTACTGTAGATTTGTACTGTACATTGGACAATGGCCAAGTCTCTCTGGCTCACATGTCAGCATAATCAGAAAAGTCATAGTAAGTTTAAACCTACTCTCTTTTTGCCTCACTGAAAGTACTAAAGGCTTTGAGTATTAAATTTCATAAATGCAAGGGTGCAACGTTTCATCTACTGGAGAAGATGGCAATGATTTCACTCATTCTGCATTTAATCAGTTAGCTGCATTCCAACAACAGCAGTTATCAATAGTTATCTACCAAGACAGCTACAACTAAGGTTAAACATCACAACAGAAAGAAATAATAGAAAAATTTTCTATACACTGGAATTCACTGTTGCTGAGTTGATCTAAAGGTTTATATATATACATACACACACATATATAAAAGCGTGTGTGTATATATATATATTCATTTTTATATATACATAAGTGTCTGTGCATGTATGCATGTGTATATAGAAACATTACATGGCTATAGTTCCCCTAAAATACATTACTTTGATATACCCTTTTGCTAATAAGAATTAAGGCTGTTCCCTCTAATAAAGCCACAGGCTTAGGAATACTGCCTACAACACAGTCAAAATAAATCAAAAGAACAGAGCATTATTACTTGTAGTAATTCTTGGTCACTTCTTTGGGGAAAAAGTTCCTTCAGTGTTTGAAGCTTTGCGTCTCTGATGTCTTCCTCTACACCCCTCTTCACAGCTGGCAGCTGATCCCCACCATTTACATATGCCAACTGGGGTAGTTCATCTTCAGGCTGTTCATCATCATCAGACTGGTCAGAACTGTGATGTATGGGGGAGGAGAGAAAGAATTAAAATTTATTTTTGCTTATGAAGGTTTTACTCTACCAGAACGTTACTGTAAACCAAACCAAAAACAATAGCACAAAATGTGTTTAGATGCATTCAGTAACACTGAATCAACTTGTACCCAAAGCAGTACCTCCTATCCAGGACAAAACAAAGCACATATGGTTAAGTACAGTCTTCTATTTGCAGTAAACACATTTCAACTTAGCAAAGGAAAGAAGAAAGGAGGAAGAGACAAGGGAAATACCATGACTTACCCTCGTATTGTGCTATAAAAGGTTACTTGCCAATTTAGCAACAGCCATCTTAATACATTTCATCATTTCAGCTGCCTGAATTATGTTAGACCATCTCAAGTTTGTCTCAAACAGTCTTGCTAGTATTTATTTGCCCAACAGATAAACACATGTGGATAAGTTCTTTGTAAAGACTTTCCAGGTGCAGTATCAACTCTCTGTCCTAGTTCTCAGCTCACTGAGAAAGAAAATTCAAACATGCTTACACAGCATCTTAAACATCTAAACACAGGAAGAACCTTTCTGAAAAAAGCAAAGTCCTGAATCTACTGGAAGATTTAGTATTAGAGCTAACCTGCAGAAAAAGCAATCCCTATATATTTTTCACGATATTCAGTTGCATAGACAAGACTGAACATAAGCACAGGTCTCCCATCCTACTGCCCTCCATAGACACGTAAAAATGTCCTTTCCTGAATGAAAATTAATTAAACTGTATGGAGTTTGCCACTTCATAGGGACTTAACCATCAGAAAGGCTTGCCTGCGGGTCTCTTTACACAGATATAGGTAAAAGATTGAAAATAAACCTGTTTTTCCTCACTATCTATCCTGTTCAAAAGGCACACACAGCCACATGGACTCTCTGGTTGTGCCTCTTAGAGTAAAAAAAATCCTCAAAACAAAAGATAACCTAAATTCCTCTTCAATCCACCAAGCCATCTAGTTGTAAGCTTCAGAAGGTGAATCCAGCATCCACTTTAACAAAAATCTTAGTGAAATGGCATATTAAAATTCTATTAGCATATTTCAGATCTTTTTGCCTTGCCAAGGAAAAAAGTTTCTTTATAAACTGCATTTAAAAAAGAAAATCGATCCAAATGGAAATGCTAACACTTCAATTACCCTATCCTTTCCTATTGGGGATTAACAACTAGATACTTGTCAACAAAGCCAGAGTTGCACACATCATAAATCTTGTCCTCTCTGTATAATCCCATTCTTATCAAGCATGAAGAAACACTCATTTAACCGCTAAATGAGTATGACTCCAACCCACAAAACCTTGAGTTCTGCTTTTTTCCAACAGAGTCCAGACAGTGACTCTGGCAGTGAAGCTTGCGGCACGCTTCCTTTTAGGAAAGATGTGCTTTCTGCTCTGAACTTTCTGCTTTCTGCTCTATCCCTTATTCAGGATAAGGGGAGCTACCCTGCAAGAAGAAAAAAAATTCACAAAACCCCCAAACACTAGGCAACGCATGCACTAAAATGCACAGTGCAAAGACACGATTGACTGATTCTGTGCAAAGCCAGGCTAAATTCAGCGTAAGCCAGAGTTCATAAGCCTGGCCAGACCCAAGCTAACCCCTGCCATGCTCTCAATTCGTTTATTAGCTCAACCAGAATGCCACTTGTGAGACAGCTTAGTAGATTCAGTACACATCGATTAGCACCTGAGCCAACACATCATGCCAAAGTGTCGGGCACTGGCATGCGTGGTGCACAAGAGACCAGTGGCTACACAGGAAGAGTACAAGAGGATGTAGCTTACGTTCATCAATCCCACTAGGAGCCACTTTGCTGTCCGTCTCTCACTCCCAGTAATCGGAATACAGTATAGGGAATACAGTACAGAAATAGTAAGCTGTGGCTCTGCAAGCTGGATCCTGCATGGCTTATGAGCGTCAGCTCCACATGGTACAAAACCGCTTGTACTGCTTCCAAATCGGGTTAATCCCAGAAGCAGTGTAACTATGTTCACACAGCACTGCACACAAGCCAATTCGGTACATGCAACCAGCTCGCTGTCTCTGTATCCTTGCACAATCTACAACTTAAACCATAGACAGAAACAGGAGTTCACTCTGCTAACTACTAAATTTTTTTTTTTTCCTTACCAAGTATCTGCCTTAAGTTGAAACTTCGAGAAAGATGCATTAAAAAAAAGTCAAGAATTTCAGATAATAGCAGCAGGGAAAAGCATTATTTCATTTCTGCTGACAAGCTCCCATAACTCCATGCTCTGCGTAAGGACTGAAAATCTGACAAGAGACTACGTCTTCTATTCCCATAGAAGTTTTCCACAGATTAGTTCAGCCAGACTATCAAAAAAGCAGTTTAAGCCATCTTGTTTTGCTTAGCACAAGAACATTTAAGGGGCACAGACAATTACCACATTTTGGTCACACAGACATATAACTAGCAAGTAATAAATAGCAGGGTTTCTTTAAACCACTCCAACTGGTGGGATGTCTGTCTACATCTCATCTCTCCTGCGCTCTCAATGCTGCCTTTTTAGTACCCACGCAAGTGACTCTTGCACACGATTCTCTTCTCTCCCAGCTTATTAAAGAAAAATTAAATTTCCAAATCACTAAAAAAAAAATTTCACTAAGCATAGTAAACACATCATGCAACTAATACTTAACTTTAGCTCGGGAACTCTTATCCTACACACTGAATCTCTACTTGCTTTCCTGTCCACTATGGTTTCATAAAAAAAAAAAAAAAATGAAACAAGCTAAAATAAACTCCAATATAATTGAAAACTAATAAAGCAACTATTTTCTGGTTAAGCTTTCAAGTGCCATTAAAAGGATTTCAGAGGGGCAAATGCATAAACACATAACCAACATCACACATATCATTCAACATCACAGAACTCCTGCCTTGTGTCTTCTCTGAGAAAACGGCTTAAGAGCTGGATTCTTCTTCCCTGGAAATCCAGTAAAGTTTAGTTAGGGGCAGGCAAATCAAACCAGTAAACCAGAACCTAGCCTCTGATTTTCAGTTCAGTATTTCAATTCAGAACATCACATCAGGTTGCACAAACATTACAGAAAACTGGCTTAAAGCATACATTACAACCGCATCTCTCATTGGAGCCCTGTTTTCTTTTGCAGCACTGAAGTTTCTCGGTTCTTCATCTTCACTGTCTGAAGACACATCTAGGAACTGTACCCCTCTTCGATGCTTGAAACAAGATCGCTTCCTTGTCCTCTTGGCTTCAGGAGTTTCTGGGATGGCAGAGTACCCTGTGCAAGCCATGTCAATAGGAGAAAAGATAGGAGACAATGACTTATGACTTCCAATGTTTATCTGTACTTAGAGCATCAGAGCGCTATGATTTCTTCCTTATACACAGCAACCATTTAAACAGAACTCACACCCTTATGCATGGAAAGTTCCTGTAAGCCGTATTCCTTAAACTGGTAACTTACCTGGAAAAAGATCCTCAGCCCTCTTACATCAAACAAATAATTTTTATATCATAACGTTTAAGAGATCATGTATTTTTAGGTTAATAACTGCTTATAAATACATTTTTATTTTTTGAAAAATGAATAATCAGCAAGATCCTCTGAACTACTTCCAGGCTGATCAGGACATGGATAGAAACATACTGGTGTATCTGATGGCTGATTTAGGACCTGCTTGTCTTGTCAGCTTTTCAGAAAGAGAACATCAGTGTTATACTGCAGAAAATTAGGAAGCTACACTGAGGAACTCGACAGGCAAGTCCCAACTCCTATAGAGATATAATGTATTTAGCCAGTCTTTTCCACATTATGCTCCAGATCATTCTTAACAAGGAAACTTAGCATACGGAAAGATGCTTCGTGTTATATAGAAAGCATCAGGATGTACAGAATCTATACACAATCAGGTTATGTCACTGTGAAGACATCTCACAAATGATATACTACCTTCAATGACACTTGCAAAATTGACCCACTATGCGTGCATTAGCATGTATTCACTTTTCAGTTCTGAACATGCTTATAAGACAATCAAAAGCATAAGCAGCCAGTCTATTCACATAACTCCTGAACTAGTCATGAATAATGCATGACTAAGTCCCCCAGTGTCAGCTACACCCGAAACCAACTCCATCCACATAACTAGATGGGGAAAACATGATCACACACGGAAATCTACACAAAACCTGACACACAAAATAGGTCTTGAACCTGAAGCAGAGAGAGGATTAGAACACTGTAAAACAAAATCAAAAAGCCTACACTTTATTAGACTTTGCCCCGTCACCCTCTTTCAGCACAGTACCAAATGCCACTAAGGCACAGCATGCTCTAACTGCATATATCATGTATTTCAAGGTGGTTCTAACTAAAACTCTGATGCCTGCATATAAGCCTAGGCAAGGTAAAACACATGGTTCAATCCATTGCCTACAGAGCCTAGAACTGTTCTGCTACCATCTTTATAAAACCCTAGGGAAAAAACCCAATTTTTAGTTGACACACATGGACTTGCACATGCAGCTTCTAGCTCTTCCGTCTTTAAACCTGCATTAAACAGAACTAAATACTTGGACGCAATTGCCACCTCTTAAACGTGCTGCTTCCTGTCAGTAATAGAAAAAAAGCACTCAAGGTGTTTTGCGGAAGGTATGAGCCAAGAACTGTACATAGCCTGACCTAGCACAGCAGTCCCACACATTGAAGACTTCATTCCTTTCTACCACTTTACCATTTTTACAGCCAGTGCTGGAAAGAAAGAATAGTTGGTAAGCAGAGTAATTTTGTTTAAGACCAGACAAATTATGGCCCCCGGAGGCATATGACTGAAGATAGGGAGAACAACGCATGCAGCAGAGAACGTGATAGCTGCAGAGAGCATTTTCTGTATGAAAGTAATCTTGCAGAAAAAAAATTTAAAATAACTCACAATGGAAACAAAGATAAACCCTAAAAGTACAAGCAATTTGCTGACACAGGAAACTGCCAGGTGAAATTGGCTTTGAAAGGGAAAGGTACCCAATAAACTAAAAAAAAGGTACCAAATGTTACATATCGCACTGCTGAAAAGGAAGAAAAGAACTTGAAAATGGAGCTTAACACTGCTTAAAGGGATGGGAGTGAGCCTAAGTCAAACTTCTTTAGTATCCATGAGGAAATGCAAATAAGAGTTCAGTGACAGTTCAAAAAAAGCAATCGTTGAAGGCTTAAGTCTTCAGATGACCTTAGCTACGCATAGGAAAAATCCTATTCAAAATGTAAAACACACTTCTAACCAGGTCCATCAGTTTGGAAACAGAGGAGCGAGAAGGAATTATCCTCATCTCAGCTTTTAATTCATGAAAGAACATCACAGTCTGTCAGAAAATTAGTTACAACATGTACAAATTGTCTTGTTTTGGCATCCTGTTTCAGCAGAGAAACCCATGTTTTCAATTTCCATCTAAAAACCTCTGTAATCTGGTATTTCCGTATTTCTTACTGACCAGGTTTAATAAGAAGGGGTTTGTCTGTCTTTCATGCCAAAGAAGAATCTGCTTCCGAGGTGACTGGCAAGTTTTACCTCCTATCTGCTGCTGCTACCCAGCCCACACTCACTTCTCCGCTCCAGAACCAGGGGCACACAAACAACGGGCCGCCTCCTGCTCCCCTCCTGGCTGATCAGGACAACAGTCCACTGGCAGCAAACACACACACACATGACGGGGACCCCTCCCGTCGCTGGCCTTAAGACACCCAGTCCACCCAGGATGGAGCCTCAGTTCCTCACTTGCCGGCACCGGAGCACAGGAGCCCCCCGGGCCCGCACCCCACGCCGGCTGTCAGCACAGACCCCCTTGCACGGGCTCGCCATGGATCTCTCCGCCCCGCTACCCAGTGGCTGGCACAGGGTCCCCTCGTCTCAGGCTGTCCCACACACAAATGGGCAACTCAGACCCTCTGGTCCCTGCTTGGCTTCTCAGGCTGCCTCACCTACTCGCTGGCTCGTCCCCTGGTACCCCCGCTCCCTCCGCAGGGGCTGCGCAGGGGGGTGGCACCACAGACACGCAGGCCTCCGTGGCCCACGCTGGCTGTCACTTGATTTTCCACTCACTTTGGTCCCTCCAGCTGCTGGCACTCCAGACACATGGGCCCCTGTGACCCCTAGTCCTCACTCCAGCTGCTGGCACTTAGACCCCCCCCCCCACAGAACTGATTCCCCTCACACAGGAAGGTAGCTAGAAGAGGATTTTAACGGGAAGACAGGACTAACTATGGTGATCACAGACAGGGCATGGCCGGACAAGTACACTAACCTGTCTACATGTAACCGACCCGTTATCCCCTTATCCCTCTATTTTCCCCACACTTGTTCCTCTTCAAACCACTCCGATCCCTCCCCTTCCCCACCTTCAGTTCCTCCCCTTAAACATCCCGTAGCAAGTTTTGTACAAACCTAAAAAGCTCTTACTTGCATCTCATAAAGAGTCCTGTACCCCCAAAGGTAGCAGCCCCCCTCAGCCTGAACGGTGCCTTGCTGTTGACTCACAGTGATGGGCATCACCCTCAACTCACGGGGCTGATGGCCCTCCTGTGATGGCCCTGGGAGAAGCCAGGGCAGGGGCCATTCCTTCCATTAGGTTATTCGGGCTCCCACACCTGCCACCGTGCCTCTGTGCAAAGACAAGCCTTCTACCCCGTGACGTGACACCACAAATCCCACCTATGTGGCTTGTATTGAACAAACAGGAGGTCCCCACCATTGGTAGTATCTGACTTATATTGTAAGAAGATGGGCGAGAACACAGAGCAAGAGAACAGATACAAGAGACCCCAAAATTAGAGAAAGAATAGCTATGGTTTATTAAGAGCCTCAGTGAGGGACAACAGACAGTACTATACTCTGAACTGGGGTGGTGGATGGGTGAAAAAAAGATCTCCACGCTCATTGCCTACACCAAAGAGCTCTGAATCATGAACAAGAAAACAGACCAAAAGAATTACACAGGGCAGGTCCAGGAGAGTCAGCTACAAAACTCCTGGGAGAGTTGAGTTTTAATGATATAACTGTCAGTGTAAGTCCTCATATAAAAGGATTTCACATCCTTATAATGCAAATACAGCACCATGGGCATCCTCTCCCCTCTAGCGCGTCAATCCTTTCTTAAGACTCATGTACCTATAATCCAAACACCAGTGGTGCTTTCTCAGCTGCTAACTCTGGAACCATAATTTCAGCTGGAAATAAAGGTAGTTTCTTCTGCCTGCGTTCACTAATGCAGAAACTTGCTGAGTCAAATTACTACAGAGCATAACGCCAGTTTTCAAAGCTGATTTGCCAGAGACTAGACACAGAAAGAGGCTAGAATAAATTCACCTGATAATCAAATGCAGAAGTGAGATACATGGTGCCTAATTCCTTCATCTGTGATAAAAGGCCTCAATTTCAATTGAGTTATCGTAAAAATCTAAATCTTTTCTATGACTTTCAAAACATGATAGAGGATCATGGTAATGATTTTTAGAAGAGGCAAAAGTCTCACTGTGCAAAGTAATCTTGTTACCTTGAAAAGTCCATATATGTGTAAACTTAGGAAGGCCTAAAAATTACTAGTTCGGAAGCAGTAACTGTCCCAAGACAGGCCTCCCTGCAACCAAGACCAACATGTTGGCAATAGGAAGTTCCTCAGCGGTACCTCCTTCTATCTATCCATGTTTGGAAGGAGACGTGTTGTCCTTGACACAGTTGCTTTGCCTTATCCGAAAACCATATAAGTTTTAAGATGAATACAGGAGAAGGCAAGAGAGACCTTTGGGAATGTATCAAAAACATTTTTATTAGAGTTAAACATAAACAATGCAGGCAAATTTATTTCAGCAATTCCTCTGTAGCAAAGAAAAATAAAGCAGAACAATTCTGAAGGTTATAAAGTTGGGCTAGCTGAGCAAGGGCTATCACAAGAGGACAGAAATATGACATGCATAAAAAGATGTGAATGGAAATATCAAAACAGGTCTATAAGAAACATGAGAAGTTCATGTCTCTACTGAATTAACAGATTTGATCAAGCCAGTTTTCATGATCTTTGCCTTGTAGGTTAGCCTATATTCCAAACATATTCCTCCTGCAAGTAGCATGACACGCAAATGACAGGTACTCATGACAGCTTTGCTAAGAAGCATCCTTACTGCGTTTTTTTTTTTTTTTAAAACAAGAAAAGTTTACAAAAATGACATGGTCTTAAAAATGATTTTAGTCTTTCAATATAAACCTTGGAAGAGATTTAGATTTAAATAAAAAGAGTATTTACTGTTTCACTTGGTGACTTCTCATTTTATTTTTACTTTAAACAGCAATCACTGTCCAGTCTTCGTGACAACTCGTAATTCCTATACCTGTGAAATGCTGAGTTGCTTGGAAAAAGCATTCTTCCTCTCAAAAAAAGCAATATTTCCTTCTCCCCCTCTTCCACGTATTCCACTGAACGGAAT
>WAAD01033139.1:8158-94516 GCA_013389945.1 Fregata magnificens | reverse complement strand
TCAGGGCAGCTGGGCCTGCCCCGCCGGGGGCTGCGCCTCGCTTGGGGGCTTGGCTTTCACGGCCGCCTCATGGCAGCTTTGCTACCGCGGTGACAAAGTGGATCTGCAGCTTCCAGCCCCTGGCACCGCATGAATGCCCTTCTGATGCCAAGTGGTTGTGTATTCCTCTGCTGCCACCCCTCCCACCCCCCCAGGTTGAAAAGTGTGGGTGGGGGACTGCAAAAAGACCATCATAAAAGCTTCGGAGCCATAAACCACAGGATGCAGGGCAGTTTTCAGCCTAGGTTCTTCAGCAGGCTTCCAGGATTGTGTCCCTTTGGCAGGGTAGATGGAAAAAACCCTACTTTGGAAGGCTTGGGACAGGACCCGCCGCCTCACTCTGGATTTCAGTTGATGCCGCGTGGCGGCAGCGCGCCGGCAGCATGGTCTGTGCAGGCGAAGGTCTGTGGGGTTAGCTGGCGTTGCGCTAGAACGTTGTCAGCGTTGAAATGGTGTCCTTAAATACGGTAAGCATCAGAGAGGTACCGAAACTACCTTTGCACATTTGTCCTTCAAATAACTAGCCACCTATGAAACAAAGTGCTTTACGGCCTGGCAGAAATGAATAAGTGTTATACTGGAGAGCCAGGTGCAGCAGCTATTAAAAACATTCTGGAGAGGTCGTGCTAGCTAACAGAAAAACAGAAAAAAAAGCCACTTCCCCATCCGTTGCACCGGGCTCACAGAGAGCTCCTTCACCACTGACATTATTTGCCATTTAAATTGCAGTAGCCCAAATGCCCGAGGGAGGGTCATGGCTGTGCTGTGCTAGGTTATGTGCCGCTGCCAGCATTACTTAGTACCAGGCTGCATGGAGGCAGGGCCGACTGCGTTGTCTGACAAACTTGCTACAGCCTGAAAGCTGGAGGTGATCCAGGTATTTCCAGAAATGCCACCTACACATACATTACCTCTACCTGGAAATTTCTTTCTATCAAAATTAGTTTCTATCACCACTAGTCAGCAAATCTAGGATTTGGCTACCTCGTATTGAATCATCATGATCATTATAAGGATGGTTTTCTGAAGGGGACTCTCATGGAAGTTGTTTGGTGCTCCCATTGCCACCGTACCTTTTACAACACATCGTGGTGCTCAACAGTTGCGTTCACCCAGCATGAGTAGCTGGTTCGGCTCTTTTGTGCCTGATTCCAGTTGTCTTGCCCTTTCCATCAGGCAAATGGCAAGGAGAAGTGGTACGGGCTTTGCACATCTAAGTGACAAACCCGTCTCTCATATTTATCGGTAGTGTCTCCTCTCGCTGCAGCCTCGGGGCTGCGGCAGAACAGTTTGTCATTTTGGTCTCTGCTAGAGCAAGAAAATAAAACGCAGTACTGAACAGGCAGATAAGCTTTGAGGAGCAAAGGGATTTGGAGGAAACCCTTTCCAAATCAAGCTTCAGTGAAGGTGTCTTGCCTCCAAATCAAATATTAATCTAATATTTGGATAGCAGATGAGTTGAAATTGGTTGGAAGCTGTATTGTGTTAATTCCAAATTCAAATAATAAGTTGCAGCTGAATGTGTAAATTGAACAGAAGGCAGATTTCTGCGGCAGAGGTGAATGCCAAGGCAAAGGTGGATTTGCAGACGTGCCGGTGGTGGAACAGTAGATGGTGCAGAGATCATCTGAGGTTATCCCCTGAGGTTATCCCCTGAGGTTATCCTCTAAGAAGGGCTAAATTGTGCTGGAAAAGGATGAGTGCCTGGGCTAGAGTCACTGTTGACATATAAAAAGGCAACTGGTCTAGGGCACTCATAGGAGAATTCTGCTTTGCAAGTCATATCCAAGATAAATAATGCAAACAGCAGGTCAGTCTGAAAAGGGGAGAGGGATCTGCCTGTCAACACAGGATCGGGTTACTACCAACTTGAAATTCCACCCACTTGAAAGGCAAGTTACCCCCCAAAATGGGAATAAAGCACTTTGTAGGTACATCAGAAGCTAAGCTGTGTGAGGGTTATAGGAGGGAAAAGGATGGACCATGAGGACACTTCCATTTGAGCATGTGGCTTTAGCTCCTTCCTGGGACCTGATAACCATCACAAAGCTCATCAGGTTCTTTGCAAAGTGTCAGTACTGGTGTTAGCATCTCTGATGTGATGATTGCCTCACACAAACTTACAGCAACACATATAAACATCGGTAGTGTAAGAATCCTGACAAGACTTAGACCACTCTTTCCATGAGGATAACAGGATACACGTGCGATAGATGTTAAGCCACATTGCTTTTGACTGACTTCGAGGACACGGTCAGATAATGATGATGAATGTACAGAGACGAATAGGCTGTGAAGCTGAAAAGCTGAAAGAGTAATAATAGTCGAGTTGAGAAAAGAAAGCTGAAACTGGAGAATGCAAGTGTAAAGGGGAGCATACACTCAGGTCAGTCTGTATGTGTGGCTCAACAAGGCTGTCAGGACCACCAGTCTTGGGGGGGGTTGGGGGAAAAGACATGAATTCCAGAACTTGGGAGAGAAAGCAAGTACAAGCTAAGAAAACAGTGAACATGAAAGGGATTAAATTCAACACTCCAGAACATGTCAGATTTTAAAAGCATTGTGTTAACAGGAATTAGCATGAACCTAGAAAATGCTGCAGCAGATTATTTCAGTTTTTTACAGTGCTTTGAACTTGAAAAGACTAGGTAATTGGTAGGTATTAGTAGTATTAACAAGCTATCGTGAATTCCTGGCAAGCAAGGCAGGCAAAACGTTTTTTTTTTTGAGGTGCTAATGACACCAGTTAGACAGCTCGTGCTCACTGGAGAACAGACAGATTGCTGTCTGCTATTCTTTTGAAGGCTGATTTGTGAGATTATTTGGAAGAATGGTAGCAGAAATTTGAAAAGAATCTATTTATATACAGAATTGCTTTACATGCAACATTAGCGCTGTTAAATTTGACTTGTTTTTACTTAAGCTACAGTTTTGTTGCTATGCCAGTGATAAAGAGGAGCATACCAGATGGTATGTAGGCCTTCTGAGATAATTATGAAGGTTTATAGAGCAGTGATATACAATAATGGCCCAAACACTGAGAGGAGCAAAACAAACCAAAAATATCAGATTAAAATTACTCTTTTTGAAATCGATGCAAATCGAATTTGCATTATCTTTAGTAGAAGTAAATTCAGTTTTAAGGGTATGATAATAGGTGTTAAAATCTGTCCAGATATGAAGAGTTGCATTTTATGTGACATTTTACAAATTGACAAGGTATTAGTAAAATTGTTGTTCATTAGTAAACAATGAGCCAAGGCAAAATGTGTCTATGGCCATTCCTAACAAGTCTCTTTTGTTTCAACTACTGTTCTTTCATCTTTGACTCATGCCCTTTTTGAGCCCTGTCACTTCAAGGTATATTGGTAGGGGTGCTGTTTCGTATTAAAAAAAAAAGTGAGGGGGGGGTGTCTACATTAACTGCAATGTGACAACACACCGAAGTTGTGCTGTGGTATAAAATCAACAGGGTCTGTGACATTGATAGATCCTCATAGCACATCTGTTGGGGCTTGCCCCCAAATATTGTATAGGATTGGTGGGAAGTGTTTCTGCTTTGTTATAAATTGTGAGCAACAAGACAAGCTGTCAAATGCAGATGGGTTTGTACTTGATCATAAATTTAAAAAAAAAAATCTAATAAAATGTTGAAACTAGTTCAGCTGCAGCTGGAAAAGTGATGGGAGTTGTACGTAGTACATGACGTTGCTGTAGCAACCTCACCATACCTAAATATATGAGTATCCAAACTATTTTGGTGTGTGAGCTGCACAGCGATTACAGAGTAAGGCCTCAGGTCGGAACTGTCCCAGAGCCGCCTCTTTTCTCTCTTACCCAAGGGGGTGTTCCTTTTTATTGTCCATTGACTAGACAGCGTATTCTATTCAGCAGACAATAAAAAAGAACACCCTTTGGGGAAGAATAAGAGGATAAGACTGGTTTTGTAGTATGACTGGTTTTGTATGGGTATTACTTTACATGAGTCTCATTTTTTTGTGTCTGAAGATACTTTAAAAGTGTCTAGTGTGGTTCATGTTTACTAGGAAAATGTTATGCCAGTATCTTTTTTCTCACCTGAGGTTATTTGAGGTAGTTTATTTCAAGCACTATTATTTCAAGACTAATCTTACAGAAAATAATTTTTTGTGTGTTTTACTTGTAAAAAAATAAACACATCTTAGTTATTTTAATTTCCTCCGCTTCTCCGAAGTAGTCAGTTGCTCTTTTTGGTTTTATATGTAGTTGATTAAGAAACAAGAGAGAGAAAAACTGACTGTAGAATTTAGGACATTGTGCTTGTTACCCATTTCATTCACTTGGGCAAATGCTATCTCAGAAAGCAAGCTAAACATATTTTAAAAACTGACTAGCTCTCAAATGGCTATGTCTTGTCAGAAACTATGCATCTATGATACTTGCACTGATTTTTTTTTTAGTATTTTGAGGTTTATTGTCATGTGTTTTCCAGCACGATGCTCCAGAAGAAATATGCAATATGATTCAGTACTTAATCATAGAAAAAGTGGATTCTGCACCAGTAGAGACGGTGTTATTTCTCCAGAGATCGAAATGGCAGCATGCTCAAGCCTAATATGCACAACTTTCCGCCCTTCCGCGCTGCGCTGCCCTCCTCCTGCAAAGACTTACATGCATTTTAAGTAGTCCTGCTCCTTTGTATGCCATTGTTTTACTTTGTAATGGCTCAATGAGAAGGTAGACAACTCTATTTGGGAACAGTAGAGTTAACGAAGCTTGGTTTCCTATTAGTTTAGGTCTTTGTCCTTCAGCTCCTCCTCTCTCTCTCTCTGTCTGCATATCGTCCCAGCTCCCCATTTAAGTCCTGCATGATACCCTCACCTAGCACAGAGAGCTGCCTCACCATAGCACATGCTGTATATGCTGAGCAGCTGACTGTGGAACAGAAAAGTTCTGCCTTGTCCTCTCCGAGTTTCACTTCCAAGGAACTTCTACTTACTGTGAGGACTTCTGCTTCTCTTTCAAATTTAGTTGAAGTTTGGATGTCCATTTCAGAAGTTTTTGTGGGGAGCAGGAAGGAAGAGTTTGCCTGATTGGAAGCCTGTCCTCCTTAGGAAACTGGGCTAAACGTTACAGCAGCCAAACAGTCCGCTGTAGTAAATTACAGTCATTTGAAGATGCCATGTTGACACTTGCGAAATCATTTATTTACAATAATGATTATAGAAGGAAGGTGCTAAATTTTCTCTAAGCTCTTAGGAGACTTCAATTCTTAGGCATTTCCATTCAAACTGAATTTTTTTTTCTAACTTCATTTTGATGAGAGAGGGTTGGGTATGTATTTGGAAGGAGCAGAGCAACAGGGGGCTATTCTCAGAAAGCAGTCTCACAGAAAAGCCCAAAGGGCATTTCTGGACTGTTCAGGTGCTGAGAAGTTGCATCAGCACTCGATACTTTACAGGATCATGATAGCGTACCATGGTTAGGCGTGTAAACTAGAGTATTCGCACTGTCAGGCTCTCCTGAGGCATCACCTCTGGCCTTTATGTGCAAGGCCTTGGAAGGGACACAGCAAGATCATGCCCACATCAGGGGAGTTGTTCTTTGGCCAGGTATTACCTATTAATGTTCATGCATGCTTAGATAGGCTTTCCTCATTGCTTCTGTGTCTTGCTCTTCATACGTAACATGATTCTTACAAACTTTCCTACACAAAGCAGGGATTGCTCCTGAAGCATGCTAAATGGTACTGATCCAAGGGAGTAATGCCCAATATATTACTGACTGCACGAAGAGTAGAATTCCACTAGTTATTTCCCAGAAATACTTCCTGCTTATGAAATAAGATTTTGAAAACATTTATTTTAACTAAATATGGAGACATTTATAAATTGTTTGCTTAGAAAAATGTAAATATTACTTTTAAAGTGCTATATATTTTCTCAAAGTAATTAAACTGTGTGCAATACCAGCACTGGAATAATTGCATAAGGAGGGGATTCAGTCCAGGGAAAAACAAACAAACAAACAAACTTTACTGCTTTCCATATCTGTTGGAGTAGCAATTTTATTGTGAGTGGCAGTTACAAAGATTGGTACCACTTCCATTTTATGTACTTCTTGAAGGTGTGGACCTTATGATATTAGAGTTGAGAGTTCCTCTTGTTCCAAGAAATGAAAGCAGACTAGTCTGAACTAGCCTTCTAGGTTGCCTGATGAAAAGCTCAGTTTCATGAAATACATTTAAATCTATGGTTTATACCAGAGGACTTTCTTCTGTCCAGATCTGTTCCTTACAAGCACATGCTGAGTTGTAGATAAATCTGCCTGAGGCTGCAATATCAGTTTCATTGGAACAATGAGGGAGTTTCACATTTCATTCTGCTTCTGCTGTACTTGCATTTGGGCACAGCAGATCACCCATGCAGAGTTCACCGCAGGACTGCAGACTATCTTTAGATCATTTAAAACATTCTTGATAGGGCATAGTCAAGGATGATCATCTACTGCATGATTTGCTTTCCCTCAACACCCCTGATTTAGTGGCATCCTACATATCCTAAGCACTTAGAATCAATATTGGGTCAGAAAATTATGCTAGAAAGGAAAGCAGTAGTTAAATACGTTTGGAGAAGGAGTTAAATACATTTGAAGAACAGGCAGCTTCATCACAATCAGTTTTCCCTGGACTTCTGCATATATGACCTTCGGAACAATAAGAAGGGACTTATATGTCTTATTCCTATAAGCAATTGCTGGTGTTATTAACTAGTGAAATACAAAGTATAATAGTGAGCCTTGCCATTATTTTTAAAACAACACTGGTCAGGAAGCACACTGGATTACACTTTTAAGATTATTCTAAGGTTAAGATGTTATTTTGAAAACTGGGAACATTTCTTACGCTATAGATCTTTATATGACAAAACCTGCTGTAATAACTGGGGAAGTTTCTTTTAATACAGATCTGTGGATGACAAAACCTGCTATAACAGTTCCTAAATTGTTTGGTTGCTAGAAACTTGACATAGCCAAAAAAACCCAGGCATGTGCTTAGGCTTTGATTCCACCAGATGACCACAGGATGCTACGGCAGTGAGCTTAAGCTGCTCTCTGTAAAGCTGAGAATGGACCCAGAATGAGAACCTTAGAAAGGCTTTCTGAAGATGCTTTTCTACACAGCACCCTCATTTGCTAAGTTACATTGCAAAAAATGCCCACAGTTTATTAATTAGATACAGTTCTTCAGCAAGACAGTTTCTATTGTTTATAAACACATTTTTTATTTCTCTTTATTCAGAGTTTGTACATTACAAGGAAAACTACTGGCATGTTAAGGCTATCAATAAAAGCTCAAAGTCAATAGCTGATGACTGACAACCATAACAAGGCTTTAGAAGCAAACTAGTCAGTATAAGAAACTGGGTTTTAAAGGCGATAGCAATCCTGTGGACATCAGTTTGCCAGTCCTCAGGACTTTAAAGGGAACTCAGGTTCAGAAGTGTATGAACATACATCATTCTCAAGGATCTTGGGTTGGTCACCCGCAGCTGAGACCTCCCATATTATTTGCAAATCACAGACTAATCACTTTTTGTTTCAAGGAACAGTTTGGTGAGGAGTGTAAGCTCTAAAGTGCATGCCAAAAAATATTTTACTCCTTCTGACTCAAGTGAAACAAGAAAGTTTCCAATGTATGCTCACGTGCTTACCTTTTGGCTTACTGCTATCAGGCTACATTGCTATAACTCTCCTAGACTCTTGCGTTTTTGACA
Source organism: Fregata magnificens (assembly GCA_013389945.1). Classification (NCBI taxonomy): domain Eukaryota; kingdom Metazoa; phylum Chordata; class Aves; order Suliformes; family Fregatidae; genus Fregata; species Fregata magnificens. The sequence goes on along the minus strand of WAAD01033139.1, from coordinate 86,723 downwards.
TTGCGTAGTACCTAAGCTGAGAGAGTAAAAATGAACAGGAAGTGAAAGTTCTTTGGCCCAGCATTCATATAACTGTCCCCATATTTCACAAAAGCAATGTCACAGTATATAAATATAAATATAAACATAAATAAATACACATAAACAAATACACATTGCAAACACACTTTTTTTTTTTACAAATTGTATTTGTAAAACCTGATCCAGCTATTTTTTCCCAACTACTTTTCAGAGAGAGGAGGACTGAACTGGGCTTCAGAAAGAGTGTCTTTCAAGGCAGAATTTGGCCTTAAGCAAATAAAATTTATTCACTGGCACATTATTACTGCATAAGCAATAACAGAGTGGTATCATGTACCGTTCTGAATCTCAAAGAAACGGGAGCAAGGCATATACAGTCTTTCATTAGATACCTTTACGTGTTATTTCACAGCCCTTCCTTTGTCTCTAATTCATGCTTTTAAATTCTAAAACCTCATTTTACTGCAAATAGAGTGCTAAAAGAAGCCTTGCCTGCACTGGGCAAAGAAATCAGCTAACTCTAAATATACTTAGACCAGTTCTTTTTCTAAAATAAAAACTTAAATAGTCCTTTGCACTATTTTTACACTTTCTTCAAGTTTCTTTATAACCTACTATAATTTGTTGCTTCAATTTTTGATATTTAAAAACTTGAGTAAAGGTTTGTGTAAATGCCTTATTTTGCGTACAGGAATAGATTAAATACAGGTGCACTTCCACTCCTAGGATCAGTGTTTCTTCCTTCATTTCTGTTTCTGTAATTGGATCAATGCACTTTGTTTCATTTTATTTTGCTTTCAAGGAAAGTAAGCCTTATTCCTAAAACCACATCTTAATATTCGAAAAATATTTTTACTTCTTGTTGCCAAACTTGATAATCTCGTTAAGAAGCTATCTTTAAAACTTTGGGATTTAGAAAAGCTCACATAGTTAAACTGGGATTTACATAACATTTTTTAATAGTAACTGCTTTTTAATTCAATTTTGTCATATTATTATAAACTTTGCAAGTAACAATTATTGTTATTAGGCTGCATTGCATTTGCATGTGCATTTGCACACAGTAAAAGCTTCACACATTTGGGGAAAGGATGACAATTTCCTGTTGGTATCTGTGTAGTGAGATTTTGTATTTACTCTAAAGTGAAAGATAATTTTCAGGGCCACAACACGACCAGCTGAAGCTTGAAACACTTATAATGAGAGGGAATGATGATGCCAATAAAATGCCAAGAAGTTATAAGCACTTAACGTACACCCACACACACGCCCCACGCACACACCTAAGGAGCAACAGCCAGCATGGATTTGCGAAAAAGCAACGTCAAACCAATTTCACTTCTTTTGAGTCAGAGCAGGAAGGCTTATGAATATGGGGAAAACAGGACGTTACATATGTTGACTTCAGTAAGGCTTTTTACAATGTGTCATTACGACATATCCATAACTTGGAGTATCCTATAGCATACCCATAAGCCATAGAAACATGATTCCAGATTAAACTCCAGAATTGGTTAATGGCCCCGTGGTGAATGGTCAGCATAGAAGAATGTATCCAATGGGGTGTGTTCACATGGCTTCTGTCCAATCCTTATATTTACAACCCAGGTCAAGGGATACACGCTGCGCGTACCAGATTTGAAGATGACACAAAACTGAGATAGGACGGTAAGCATGCTGGAGGTCAAGATTAAAATTCAAAGTGATCTTGCAGATTAAAGAATTTGTTTGGAAAAATTACGTGTTATGCAACAGCAAAAAGCACAGGTTCCACACAGGACAAAAAAAAAGAGTAGCACAAATACAGTTGAGGGAAAAAAAAAGCCTACGTAACCATTCTGCAGAAGCAGATCTGGGAGTGATAACAGGTCACGCCACTATGAAAAATGGAAACACCAAGTTTGGTTGTATGACAACAAGTACCTCCCCAAGACTGCTCTTTTCTTTGACTAGAACTGTTATTCCCAGTGCCCAGTAAGGCAAGAGCACCGTGTCCAGTTTGGGACGTAGTTTGGGACGTACAACTTTTTTTGTTGTGGCTGAATTGGAGCTAGTTCAGAAAAGACTGCTGTTTATTCTCATTTCTCTAGACCATGGCCTTTAAAGAAAGATTAGATAAACGGGATGGGCTGAATATAAAGCAGAGAATACCAAGCAGAACATGTCTGCAAGTACACAGAAAGATACTGCAAGAGGCAGAGAAACATCTGTCCCCCATTTTCATGAAAAACAGAACAAGTAGTGATTGCATTAGGCTTAAGAAATTCTTTCAAACCATAGAGATAATTAAACAGTGGAGTACAACATCTGGTGAGGTTGTGAATTCGTCATCATCAGAAACTTTTAAGAACCAGTTTAGGCAAACATCTGTCAAAGCTGACATAGGTATAGTTGATCCTGTCTTCGGGCAGAGAAAGGACTGGCTGATCTCCTGCAGCCCCTTCGAGCTACATTTTTTAATGATCCTTTCTCTCTCTTCCTCTGTTTCATTAGTATGCTTTTCCCAGCTTCTTAATCTGCCTTCTTGCACCTGATTTTAACAACACAGGACAGTTCAGTCATGTAGACCTCATGGAGGCTTTCCTTAGCTTAGCCTTTTACTTAATTTTTACCATATAAGACAACAATATCACATGAACAAGCCTGTGCAGTTTATTTTAATATATTAGAGTTTTCTTTGGTCAATATGTATATGCTTCAAATGAGAAAAAGCAGCATTTGAGTCTATTTACAACATGGGTTGTAATTAGGTTATTAGGGATGTAACAAACCCCCAAATTCCCAGCTCCCGCTTTTGAGGTAAGAACAAAAAGAGGGAAAAGGCAAATGCTGAATAAGGACTCTGGTTCTCAAGCTATGATGAACTGAACTACAGCTCCTAGAGATAGATACTACTGCCTCTACCCACCCGCCTCTTCTTCCCTCCGTGGTCTCTGCCTCTTTGTAACATAGGGACAAAAGGAAAGACAGGCCACGGCTTTGCGGGCAGAGTTCACAGCCACTTACAGTAAGTAGTAACTGCAGCTGTTGCTGAGGTCAGATATTCGCTGGTCTGCTAAGGGCTGGGGCTGACGAGTTTTCTTATCCCTGCTGCCAACCACACTTTGTGATGAGCGTCAGAAAGACAGACGGACAACCATGGCCAGCACTGAAACGGGGCGACTTTCCTTCTCCTCCTGCGATCCCAGCAAAGCCAAGAGCTGGAGCACAGAGGTCATCCAGCTAATGCATCTCCAGCCCCAGAGGTGGGGAAATCAAGCTGATATAGCAGTCCATAAAGCAGCTATCGACTAATGGACATGACCCCATATAAATGCAATATTCTCCCTGGTTTGTTCCTGTACTGCGTGTTTATAAAAGGTCCCTTTTTCACTGTGAGAACCAGCACAAAAGGAGCTCGGTACCACACAGAATTCATCTCCAGAGTTTTTTCAATTTCTGACTTTTTATATTCACTTCTTTTTGGAGGATAGGGCAAGGGGAATATTTAATAAGTGTTTCTGAAGACATGCTTCACATTTAAGGCTTTGTTGAGATCTTCAATTAAAACAGAATAAACCTTTTGGGACGAAAACAAATGTGCCTCTTAATTGGCATGGCACATTAAACACAAATAAACACATTGCATTGCCTACATTGCAAAAGCCAAGAGGATATTTGCTAAGTGTTCCCTAGCAAGTACCCTGGTGCCTTATTTTCTAACTCACTGCTAAGCTGACAGCTCAGTTTTCAAATACTCATTAAGTGAGGTCATTAATATTTCTGTCACTTCTGTCTTAGCTTTATACACAAATGAAGTTCAAGTACATTCTCTTCTTTAAGACGACTAAGAATAATGATATACATATTCTTAGGTCTTTGCCTTTTCTATGGCTATTTGGTCAATCTAATCGTGGCAGAATTTTCTACCAGAGCGACTTAAGCTCCATCGTCTGAATGAATGTCAAGAATTTCATTACTGCTCCATTAATGTCTTGAGCGCCAATCTGGAGAAATCTCTCGCCACTGCTATCTGTAGTAAAGAATGACGTCTCTGCTAAATTTTGGCCCACTAGCAGTTTTCATTTCTGGCAGAAATCTGGTCGTCAAGCGCCTAAGCAGGGAGATCGGGGTCAGGGATGCTGCTGATTTAGAAAGCGAAGCGAGCTCGTTCTCATGGCCACCAGAGGGAGAAAACTGCTGCTGGGGTTTGTAATGCGCTTAACAAAACCGATTTAAAGACGCACCTTTTTCTACTGCCAAGACTTTTCAGAGACGTAGATCCGTCAATTGTAACAGTAGTCATACTGAATTGGTGTTGAGAAAATGACACATTTAAGGTTTCTAAAATACCCCCCATGTAAAAAAAAAAGTTACTTAATTCATAAATATAAAATAATGTTATAATTACATGGATCATGTCCTCTCCTTCTGTTAGTATTTCATATTACCTTATTTCAAAATTAATCCTACTATTTTTAATAGGACTAAGTGCATAATAAGATATAATTTAGCACGAGTAAGTACAGAAAAATGTTGCTCGAAGTGAAAGGAACAAATCTATTCAAAGCAACTAGACAGCATAACACATACTTACACCTTGGCCTCTAATAAACTCCGAATAAGGATACGAAAGAAAAGAAAAAGAAACATAAATCATTTAAATGTTGACTTGATACTCAAAGAGAGGTACTCTGTGCGCTCACATTAAATTCAGAATGTAAGGAAAGAAGAAATGTAGCGGGGTTCGCATCTTGTTGGAACAACTAATAAAAAGATACTTGACATTGCATGACAATAACGTGAGTTTTTCCTGTAGTACCTTTTATGGATATTGTATCCTGTATCTCTCATTCTGAGCAAGTATTCAAGATGATTTCCTCATCTATATCATCTGACATTGTTTTTTCCACATGTTTACATTCATTGTGGGGGAAAAACCACAGCAAATAGGATGTACGGCACAAAAGCAAGTCCCATGGAGGAGTTATTTAAAATACAGCTCAACCGCACCTTTTTAAGTGGCAACTAGTCAGATTTAAGAGTCGGCATGGATTTTAATTGCAGTTAGGACTAAAGCTCACTACAGCTTGTGGTCAGGCACATGAACTTAGGGTCAGGACCACTTTTGGGGTGGTATATAGGTAGCCCTCAGCTCTACTAACCGAAAAGGTAGAAGTGATGCAACAGCTAAATGTCCACTAGATGCCAGGCTTCCTTTGCGGAGCAGAGCAGTCGCGCCGGCTTTGCACACGCTTTATACAGATGGCCCCTCTGTTCGCTCTCTCACTAATGTAGTGGACACAAGCTCTAGTGTTTAGCACCAAATCCTGATCCCATTCAGGTTCAATGGCAAACCCTCCGGATTTATCCCTGGTATCTCCCAGACATTTCTGAGAGAGGGAAAACACTTTTCAGAAGGATTAAAAATAGGAGTTATCAGTAAGAAGAATTGGGGGTTTTCTCTGTCCCTCTTTTCTGTATCAGCAGAAAGTTCCCAGCGAAGAGAACAGGATGAGTTTGTGACTGACATACTCAATCAGCAAACAAACCTAGTTGAACAGTGGCAAGGAAGATTGCTGACTGCCTCCTGTGCTCCTGGTGCCATCATCGACAGGTAGGTGACCTCCACCCTCTGGCTGTCATCAAATAGGCCAGGCAGCAGCTCAAAATATTGACTTAGAACTACATTGGGGCAATATTTGCTTTCTGATTATCTCGCTGCTGTAATTGAGAGAGGCTTCCAGAGTGCAAGCATCCCTCTGCGTGGGGGGAGCTGGCGATGACAGGCCGGTAGCTCTCCCACTACCAGCAGTGCCTGGGGCAGGGCATGCTCCATCTCGCATGATGGGCCAGCCAGAGCACCAGTGTGGGGCACACCATGCTCCAGCAGGACCACACACCTCTGCAGGAGGTCACAACCGATTATGGTGCTACTCCCTCACGCTGGCACAAATTCAAGCTTTTCTGCTGGGATTTGGGTTAGCTCTAAGAAAATGGCACGGCAATCGGAAGCCACACGGGCTCCGATTTCTGAAGAGACCAGACTGCTTGTTGTCTTATTAAGTGGAGGGTCCGCTGGTCTGAGTCCCTCATCATCAGTTCAGCTCAGTAGTTGTTTGCTGCGAGTAGGCACCGTAATTTCAAAGGGCTGCTTGCAGGAGAAGAAAATACCTGATCTGAGCAAGGACCTCTGGCAAGTTAGAAGCTACAGTAGCTAAATTACCTATTGCTAACCTAGAGCATTAACTACTCAAAAATGCTTACCTATATTATTCAGAATGCCCTTTCTTGAATTCAAAATAGGGTAACAGATATGAAATCTTTCTGGAAAACAAAACAGACCACATAATTTGAGAAACATCGCTACTGGAAAATAATAACAACTGCTTTCTTCTGTCTAGGGTAACATAATACAAATTGCCACTCTGCAATGAAAACATTTTCTTTCGCTCAACTTAAAAAAAAAAAAAGAAACTTCTTTCATTCATTCATTGAAATGAACTTTGGTGAGCGGACTGGTTTACAAGTATTTAGTATTCGTATCTGTATTTCTCCTCTCAGCTCTCAGATTTTGCCTCTGGCTCTGCAGGCCCTGTGTAGCTTTATGGCTTGATTTGCAGAGAGCATCCTGCGCAGCTCCTACAGACTCTGAGCAGAGATCCAGGCGCTTGAGGGTTTTGAGAAAATCACTCGGAGCAGAGCAGTTCTCTGCTCACCTACCAGCTCTTCCCAATAATCCTGCCATACACTACATGCTGGAAACAATTAGAGGGGATAGAACAGGGCTCTCTGCCACTTTGCCTGTCATCAGCTTCCCTGTTGAGATCAAGTTGCATAAATGTTAATGGTCCGGCCCGTCTCGTGCTCGTCATTGTCGCATCCACAAATGCAGCAAAACTCTGCGGTATTGAGTCAGAGTAATTGGCGTACGTGAAAGGATTGCTGCGGTATTAAGTTTTGCAGCACCATGAGCTGGAGATTTATTTTAGAACTCAATTTTCCTTGTGAGTAAAAAGGAAAACCAATAAAATTGGCTACTAGTGTCACATACAGGAAAAAAACATCGTTCTCTAAACACGTTAGAGGTACCAGCCGTTTTACACTGGGCAGATCCTTGTAGATAGAGACATTTCTTTATTCATGTATCTCAGTGAGTGGTAAATGAGGCATGCTCACAGAAGTTATTTGGGATGGAAATGAGTCTAATTAGTCTATCCAACTTAGGAATAGCACTGTGAGGCAAGTCTGGGGAAGATGGGAGCTAGCAACAGAAACAGCAGTGGAGAAACAGAGTTATGCGCTTTCTGCAGTTAAGCAGAATATTTATTCGAGGCTTCATTTGACAGAATAAACAATAGATAAGGGAATAGTTCAAGCCGGCAAACATTTCTGAGAAACTAGTTTAAAAACATTTTAATTGCAGGGTCTATAGGTAGCCTCCTACATATTCCTACATTAGTTTTCACTTCATAATTTGTTGTACAGTAAACAGTAAAAAGCTGCTCACTTACTTCAGAGCTTTCTGAATGGGGCAGGGGCAGAAGTGCTCCAAACTTAAATTATACTAATAAAAATTGGTGTCTTTTACGGTTAGTGAGGGCATAACAATGATTTTAAAATAAGCTGCTAGAATATGTACATGTATTTTATATACTGACAAATCTTTTAATCTGCAAGAATCACATCTAGTAATGAATCACATTCTTGGAGTGAATAATTTAGCCCTTGACGCCAACCTCTGAGGGAGAATATTGTGGTCGTGGTGTCTGAACAGTGTGGTAGCTATGGCTACCTATATAATTCTTAGCAATGGAAAAAAAAGTGACAATGACATTAAATTTAATCAGGTTCCCCTTTTCTGTGGTTCCCACTGGGATGAGCCACTAGTGTCTTGCCTTAAATATTCAAAGCCTTCAAAGTTTGCATGTGTTCATATACTGGGACAATATCCTGCTAATACAGAACAATGGATCTGTCATGTATTTCTCCTGTGAGTAGCTGTAAGTCTGAATTTAGTTAGTATAGGGTATTATGATTGCTGCTTCTCTAGCAATTGTCTTTACATTAGTCTTCACTTAGAAGGAAGAAGAGCAGTAATGAAATGTAGGCAAAAATACAATGAACTTGGCTATTTTGGTTTGGAAATATGGAGCAAAGGACTGTGTCTTCTTAAAAAGATCCAGCTTTATTTCCAGTCACACTTCATCTGATATGAATGAGCTGGTACTACATATCACATGGCTGAATACATTTGGAAAGCATGACCTGACATATATTTAGGAAGGAGAGCTTAGAATCAAACTAGAGTAGTTAAGTGCACGAATTATTTGAATTTTGATTTGGTAAAGTTCATAAATACTTTTTGTGTTTTGTTTACAGAGCTGTGAAAATGTGACTTTCATTAACAGTTACTAGTGCAGGAACTTTCATTTGGATTTACTTAATCTGCAGTAAAAGTCAGTATTGAAAAGGTTGAGACTGACTATAAATATTTGTGAGTATTGGTTTGAAGTAGGTACTTAAAAATATAGTCCTTAAAAAACATTTGTTTTGTTTATTTTTAAGTGGGAAGGGAAAAAAGGAAGGGTATTTTTTGCTATGGATTTGGAAGTAAAAGTTTCACAGCAGGTAAACATGCCACAGTGGAAAAACTAGTGCCTGTAACTCTTACAGTTAAGCACATTTAACAGAAAATTGTTCCCTCAGTTTGTGATTAGAAAATGATCAGATCTGTGATGATTTTATATTCTTTCTCTGACTTTTTGGTAGCTTAATGATGCTTATCTCTGTTTGTCTGGCATAGTAAAGGCCAGCCTGTTCTTAATACTTTCTCAGAGAATCAAAGACATGATTTGGAAAGTGTCCCTAGTAAAGTGTACCTTCTCTCACACACATACTCACAAATGAGTTCTAGTAAGTAAGAGAACACATAAGCACCTGCCACTATTTCCACATGCAAACCAAAGCACTTGAGAAGAGATGACTACCTCTGCATGCCACATTCTTACAATCTGTATCTCATTAAATGATGTGCAAATAGGATACCTATTTGTCCTATTGGAACTCAAACTAAAGAAGATGCCACTCTCTTCTACAATACAGTACATCATAAATGAAACAGGATGTTATCCACCTTTATTTATTTTTCTAGGTTATTATACGATCGTATATGCTACTCATGATCTCGCTGCCTCAATGCTTGTCATAGTTACGATGTGTTCGTGTGAAAAAAAGTTTCTTTCTCTTGCCCTTTCTTTCCTCTGTTCAGAACAGATCAAAGACCCGGCTTTATTTTATTTTGTTTAGGTAATTTTATATTAGAAAGTTAAATATATATTGATCACGTAGCAAAAACTACATGCTCTTCCTTTTATTTCAACATCATAAAATCCATTCTCTAGGGAAAACAATTCCCAAAAAGCTTGTTTGAGCCAGTGCAGTTTGTGTCCTAGCTAGAAAACCAAGCTCCATGGTATGATCAGGGACATCAGTCTGATCAGCTTCAGTCCTCGAAGCTGCAGCACCCTAGGTATAATCTAACAGTAGAAGTAGACGTTTAATTGAAAATAACAGCATCTTTTTAGGCACAGTCTATCCCTAAGGGGCCACAGAAATGCTTGCCCAAACAGTAGCAAGAGTAGGACTGTCCATGTTTCCCAGACACACTTGCTTTCTCCAGATGGAGATTTTCTCCAGGTGGGATACAAAGACTTTGGCCTTTTGTCTAGCTTTTTACAGGCTGCCCCACTTAGCGCAAGCCTCTTGTTCTGAATGCAAATTTCACACCAGTGGCTTTTACACATGCACAGACTGATGACACAGCATGCATGCACTAGTTACAGTTCTTCCTCAATTTAACACACACATGAAGGTCGGATGTCTCGGGCTCCCCATGGATGTGTGCTGCATAGCACATGCTTCTGTCCAGGAGATGCCAGATAAAAATGGCAAATCTGCTCAAGACTTCTGGTTACCTTTAAGGATGACGAGAGGAGTGAATTCAGCCTGCTCCTCTGTTCCTCCTTGCTCGTTACCCAAATGTTCTTGGTGATGATTGTCCAGCCCTGCTGCATGTAATACAGATTTTGGGTTGAGACCCGTCTACGTTTTAATCCCGTGTTTGGTCCTGTTCTACGGACACCAATTCAGATTTTGAACAGGACTAGATAAATTTATGTTTCTGAGCATCTGTAAGACTAGTAATCCAGTTTTATTTTAACATATGTTTTACTTATAATTTTCCTTCAACCCCCCCTCACCAAAACCAACCTACCCCTCTTACTGCCACTTCAAAAGCTTTGCCTTGCAGATTGTATCACTGATATGACAATGGCAGAAAAAAGGCTTAGGGGAATAATCACCCCACACCTGTTGACACCACAAAGTGATGTCTGGTCTAATTAACACCTAATAATGAGCTACACGGTAAGATATGGAACAATATGAAGCCAGTCAGGAAAACTGAAAGAGAGTTTTACCTCTTGCCGAGTCAGAGTTGTTAACTGGCCAGTCAAGTGCAAGAGATGACATCTGCTTTGAAAAAATAACTTTTGCATCTCCAAAAAAGTGACACCCAAATTTAATCTGTTTAAAGGAGTGCCAGATCCTTCTCTTACACAGAGCAGTAGCAAATACCTGACAAGTAGTAGCAAGTTGAACAGATCAGAAGCAAATAAAAGGCTGGGCCAGTTGGTTAAAAATTTCTGTGCTCCCAAAACTGGCCACACACTTCCTACCTCTCTGCTGGCACCAGGGTTTCCCTAGGAGCTCGGAGGTGTAAGGTGAGTCAGCTCAGTTTGCTGATCCGACTGAGACCTAAAATGGATGGCAGGGGGAAAAAAATCCCGTTTCAGATTTAACCTTGATGCAAGTACATGATGTGTTTTCCTTCATCTGTAGCTTTTAAGAATATTTGCAAGTGTATCACCTAGTCATGATGCTTTAAACAAATATTTTTATTAGCATTTCGCCCTGGAATAAGTGGAGGGTGAGTTCAAAGTAAATGACTGTTACCAAGGCATTACTTACCCAGCCACGTAGCAAATCTATAAACTGGGACACCTAGATATGATAACTCCTGCTAGCCAGTGTGTTCTTAGAAGAACCCAAATGATAAAAAGGTGTTTTCCCACAGAAATTGTATAAACTGGTTTGGGAGCAGATATCACAGAGGTTGAGAGGAACAAGAGTCTTCCAAGGAAGTGGTGATAACAGGAGGGTTCACTAACGGCCAGCAAGGTGTGGGCACCACACCTGAACCACAGAAATGCTAAGGGGAATTAGCATAATCATGAAAATATTTCATTAGAAAAACACTGTTCTGTCTTCCCTGGACAGATCACATTACTGACAGCCAAAACACCACTCCTAATTGCCTGATGGTCGCTAATGGATACCTAGTTGAGACAACTTTGTGTCTTACAGTGAATTTGTCATAAAGACTTTTTGGCTGTGGTTTTTTCCTGCAGTAACGTATATTGATGATATAATACACACTGATAGGCTTAGTTCTTATTTGAAATTGAAGGACATACTGCCAAACCCAAGAAAACAGCAAACTACTAAAAGAACAAATTTACTGTAAGAGTAGAAAAGCAGGTTGTGACAAAATGTTTGCTTGATACAGAGACATAAATTCAAATATTGGAATATCAGTTTGAATTTTATCAGAGATTCCTACAGCAGCGGCTACAAGAAAGCATAAGTTACCATTATCAGTTTTTTCTAAAAATTAGTAGTGGGCCGAGAGAGAAATGTCAGGGACTTTTTTCTTCCCCCTCCTCTTAAAAGTCAAGTCAGGATCTTAGCATTAATACAAAAATGACTTCAGAGTTAAACTTCCTTTGTGCATTTAGGGAAACAGTGATGTTGCCATAATTTATTTTTCTTTCTGCTTACACAGTCAGATCTTAGTGCAGGGCTGTTTAAAAATTATACATATTTTTCCAAGTAACTGCATACTTTAAGGCATGGTTAAATGAAACTTTTATAAGAATACAGCTGTGAAAATGTTTAAATCATCATTTAAAGAGTATGGATACTGGGATTCATTCTGCTATAGCATGATACCTAAACTTACGTTTGATGCATGTTCTACTTCCACTGACTACAAAGAATACTGCACATGGTTCACTTATCCTCGTTTGACTCTTAAAATTACTTCACCAACTGTTTCCTTATCATCATATTTAACTTCAAAGTCCTAATATGGGCCCAAGACTGAAATAAACATCAGTGTACGTATATTTACACTCTAGGATCTGTACATGTCTGCATAAGTATTCAGTCCCAGTATATCAGCTTCACTCCTTGCATTTTCACAAGAGAGGCACAAAATGTTTTAGATAAAGTACGCAAAGTGCTAACCCTGGCAAATGTGATCCCTGAAGAGGTAAAAGCAAATGAGATGTACCCACAGTGACCACTTCCAAAGCATAGTAACAGTATTTGAAATAGTCACATCATCAATAAAGCCATATAAACCAGAGGGAAGTCTGATCATCTCAAGATTTGGTAGAAGAGCTGTGTTACTAAAATAACATTACCAATGGATAAAGAAAACAAACAGGAATAGCCTTTCAAATCAAGGCAGCTAACAAGAGTGAAGGGATTTCATCTTGACCAAATGGTCTGAGAAGATGCAGACTCAGGCAGAAATGAGAGGCTGGATCCCCACCATCCCACAGTAGCTGAGGCACAGGATAATCTTATGTTATGTATGATACAGATTTCAGATTATATAGTTAATGGACCACAAATGGACCACAAATTAACACTTTTGCCTTCAACTGCTAGCTCCTCCAGCCCTGTTGTAAAAAGCACGCATACCCCAGCTGTCTTTCTGTATTTTAGATGTACTCCCTTTTTCATGCAAACTCAGTCAATCACACAATCATATCCGAGTATGATTAAAATAGTGGTTGGCCAAAATTAAAAGTTCTTCCTTTGACTTTCTACATTAACCATCAGGAAACCGCCTGACTTGCTTTCTGAGGTGTAACAATACTAACCAAAAACGATGCTGCTACAAACTCAGGCTGTGCAGGCTTAATGAAGGTGGTGGTTTTTATTGCATGATTCCCTGGATCCCCGTGATAGGTCTCCAGGGGGAAGCAATGTAATAAAAAGGGTAAGCTGATACGGCCCTTTAGAATCACAATCTTCTTAATTGCTTTATGCATCTCTTCCGTGGACTCACCTCAGGGGAGCACACCCTGTTGGCAAACAGCAGGTTCTGTAATGCAGGTATTAAACGGCGATTCCAAAGTGCACCAACTTGCATGTGCCCAGCGGAGCCCGGCTGATCCTTTATCGGCTCAGCGCAGGGGTGATAAGGTTATTTATCGTCCTGCGGCACAACAGGGTTAGTTGTAGCTAATTCCAAAACACGTTCCTGCAAGTCGGTATAAGATTGAATTTTGGGACCATGTTGAGCCTGGGGCACAAGCTACACATCTGCAGCTCTGAATGTCCTTCTGAGCTAACAAAACTTCTGACCTGGTGCCAGGTGTGTCCCTGTTTAATGCCTTGAATGCCTTCAAAATGGGGAACAGCTTTCCTGGGATGCTGAGGACCACAGGGGTACTATTGTTTTCACAAACTGAAACGTACAGCGTGACATCTTTGATGCCCTCTTTTTGGGTAGGATTTGGTGACAAGCAAATATTATACCTTTGTCATTATGACAAAGACTCCCTGTTCTTCCCATTGCGCTAAAATAAACCAACTAAGTCGGCACAGTTGGGTTTCAGATTCCAGGGGACAGTGAGTCTCACTTGGGAGAAACCGGTTTTTATTTCACAGACTGACCAACACGGACAATATCAGTTGGGGACACATTGATTCTGTTTTGTTTTTCCGGTGTTTGTGAACTGGCCTGTAAACTCTGCTTGCTTCAGAAGCCAGTCACTCCAGAGCTTGCGGGATGCATAGCTTCCTCAGTCTCATAAAGTATCAAAGCCTCAAGGTGGCCATTATAATCTGAGGAAATTTTCACTGCAGTGTTTAAATTAAGAGAATCTGCGAGAAATCCAGGAACACCTGAACCGTTTATGAAGGGTTAACACCATCAGATTAAGCAAGGGTCATAGGGGAGAGATAACTACAATATATAGTGATTAGAAGTGGTATTACAGGCTAAGGATAATTTGATACAGTTGAAATGATGGTTTATACAGTTTGCACAGATGCCACAAACACAACAAATAATTTACAAAACCCATCCTGTCAAATACGAACAGCACTGTCCTTCAGGAGAGTAACCACAAGAGCAAGGTCCTTTTGAAAGAGGACACTGGCAAATTAAGACTTACACGTTGTTTTTCCCAGTGTGATTCTATGCTAAAAGCCAGGAAGTAAAACTCGTAACTTCTCTTCTGCGCTTAGCGTAATAACTGACTAGATGACTAATGGCTGGAATACATTTGCACTGCTCACTCCTCCCCGTGACCCTGCAGGACTAAGGCAGCTCTGACGGGAGGAGTGGATTCTGCATGGTGCTGGTGGGCAGCTGGCTGCAATCTCCAGCTTCCTCAACCATGCACTGGATGTATTTTAAAGGGAAGGAGAAAAAGGTCTTCCTTTTTCATGATGGGTCCTTGTGAGACTGAAGGCAGCATTTCTTTTGTTCTCTTTCAGACTGAGAAGGTATTTCATGGGTGCTTTTCTCTGGCTTTGGGAGAAAGTCTACTCAGAATTGCAGCTTAAGATGACCTAATCGGGCTCTGTGGCTGCATGGGTGGCAGAAAAAGCTATGCCCGCTGCTCTTAGAATGCAGAAATAACCCGATAAACATTTTCACTTTCCAATGATGTAAGAGGGCAGAGCTGTGACTGAGTAATCAAAGAACCCTTCCTTAATTCTTGCAAACAGACATTTTGTGCCCCAGTGTGTACGTCAGTTGAATTCTGAGAGATTTTTGCAGCTTTCATAATTTGCTTCCTTGCACCGTAGTTCAGTATCAAATGTTATGTACACTCTTTGCTCCTAAAAATATTTTCCCCTTTTTTTTCATACCTAATGTACTTACAAGAGCAAATCTAGTTGAGGAACAGGGAAAAATTCTCTTAATAAGGATAAAAGAAGAAAAATAGCTTGCTAAGAGAGGTAGGCTGCTAAAAACTCACCAAGGGCTCACCAAACAACATAAGGACATTTTTTTCTTATCTCGTAATAGCTTGCTGGTTTGCAAGTACATTCATCTTTGTTCCTTTATGTCACTATACATTACCTAAAATATATGTATGTGTGTATTTCCTATATTCAGAGTTAATATGAGCTAAATAAAATTTGTCCCGTTAGGAATCTTTGATCTATTCCTGTGTCGCGTTGATGCTGTGATAGAGCAGACACCCATAGACAAACAGTGTGCCATTTCTCATATTGTGCCTATTACAGCCTTTGAACCTGCAACTTTGAAAAAGGGTGGCATGTGGCGATGTGGGAGTACAGTGAATCTGTGTTGGTCAGGCAAAATGACTAGTCCAAGTGTTTTTGTTGTTTGTTAAAATGCACTGACTCTCTCCGACCCAGCTTAGTGCTCTTTGCTTTTGTGTGATGTCAGGGAAATTCTTCCCAGTAAATAAAAAATATTTAGTGAGCCTCCCATAGGTTAGATATGTCAGCTTCTAGATGCTTGAACATTTTGAAATGGAATAGGAAAGAAAGGGCTCAGTTGTTCCCTTACTACAATTATGTGTTTCAGAAGTCAGCTTGGATCACTGAAAATGGCAACACAGAGCCTGTAACTTTCTTGACGATTCTTCTGGTGGCTTTCAACCTTTTTACCTCTGAAAGAGTCTCCCAAATTGCGCAGATTAATGTGAGAAATCCTGCAGCTGAGTTGCTCTGTTTGCGCAAACCCCGGAGAAGCAGGGGCACCTGACTCCTGCCCGCTGCAGACATTGATGGATGTCCCCGAGCAGCGCCGGGTTCAAGTGCTGGGATTCCTGGCGCACAGACCGTGCACCACTCTTCTCTCAGATGCCGTATCAAGAGCTAATGTGGCGACAAGGCGCGCCAATCCCTAAGGTTCAGTGTCTGGTAGTTAGACTCATTACAATTAGTCAACTTGATATATTGTTTACAATTTACACCAAACAAGCTTGGGGCTAATTATGACTTAGCTAGTTTGTCTCTTTGATGTCAAGATCCTCTGCAGGAGGCCCAGCTAGTGAACAGCAACTACGTTTAGTCTCAAGCTCAGGTACAGAGAATCAACATGGCCTTCAAATTCAATTGCAGCTATGCAAAGTCCTCAGACGTTAAGAATTGTATTAGTGCAGCTGATAAACTTGCTTTGAATAGATTTATTTCTACATCCTCTTAAAACACCTGCTATCCAGGACAGCAGTGATTAAGGAAAAAAACCCCACAGCTGTGAATTTCAGCCATTGCTCAGTGCATTCAGACACAGCAAGACTTCATCCGCACGAAACGCAATGAGAGAGTTCCCTAATATTACTTCATTGCACTGAAATTTATGAATTGCATTTCTGGTTGAAGTTGCATTATTGTGAAAGCTATAGCATAAAAGATAGATGGTTTGACCCTTTCATGTAGAATTCTAGGTTTACTCTACCATTGTGTTGCTAAAATAGTACTGTATTAACAAAAGCGTGATCAGGCATGCCAATGTATTTATTCTACAATTTCAAATCACAGAAATGATTAGTAAAGTTTTTAAGGAAGAAACTAGATCTAGTCAAAAGTGAAGTACGAAAGTAAAGGAGTTTCCAACAGAACATAGTGCTCCTTCCCTCGATGAGTATTGTGAATCACAAAAATCCCCTTTGCTGTGGACACCACTGTCACATCACTGACCTTGACTCTCACTCTCACCTTTGGCACTGGGTGCATAACTCACGCTAGAACCAATTATCCCATCGGCATGCCCACAGTGGCAAGAAATGTTGCAGTAAGAAAAGTCTAGCATTGTGTAAGCTGTCTTAACAACTCCTAGATCAAATTTGTACATTTTGTAGCTACAAGGTGTCTTTTTTTTTCACCCTTTGTATTTGCAGCTTGGCATAGGAAAAAAGTTTCATACTTTTTTTGACTTGGCAGAGGTAGTAAAGAACCTGCAGCTAGGTTTTAGCTGACAACTGTGGTGGTGAATCACAAGACAAAATAGCATTCTCTTTGTTCTTGCATACTTGGATGGAGTCTGCCCTGCCACTTGCAGAAGTCAAAATGTACGTCTATTCCCACAGTAAGGCGACATGCCGGAGTGTGAGTTTATTCACTAACTTGTGGTTTACAGTTCTAACCATGCTGGGATTATAGACAACATTTAAAAACTATAATCAGAATGGAAATTCTAATAATTAATTAATTTGCTACCATATAATGCCTTAAATCAAACCCACTACGTTCTAACAGTTTATTATTCAAGCCATCTTTAATTGTTTAGTTAGAATTTGCAAGTTATCTAAAATAATGCAAGATATGGATCTCAGCAAAACAGTTTTTAAGACTTGATGGAAATTCTGAGTTTCTTAGTCATTCTGAAGATTGAAACATTTTTATTTTCATACCTAACCTTACAGAGTCAGTTTTGAACAAGATCAGAAAAGATCCCAGCCTTGGCCTAAAAGATTGTCACCTTTGGATGACAGTTATCACTAGTTGGGGGGGTGGAGGGAGGGAATTCAGTGGAAAAAGTGTCATATCTCCCCCTGAAAAGTTAAGTAAAAAACCATAACAAAAACTTAGGATTTCCCAGTAAACTCTACCCTGTTCCTGAACAGTAATTTTATCAATTGGTACGTAAGTATTTTAAAAAATTGAAAGACAGGTGAAAACAGGTGTTAGAAACAAAACTCTGAATAGTTTGAGTTTTACAGTAAGTTCTCAGCCACTTCATGCTCTCTTACCTCTCTCTGTATTTTTCTGTAATCACAGCAAATTTTGTTTAGCTACTGAGGCAAAATGAGTTTAATAGATGGGATAAAAATTGTGGTCATGAAAACATTGAAATAAGAGTGGGTAGTCAGGCAAGATGATACCTGTAAATGCCACTTCCCTTATCTGCCTCCAGAAAAACCACTTGTGAGTAGCACTGATGAGGGCGAATCCCAGGTAAAGTCCCTGAAAAAAATACCACGCCTAAAGTGAAATCAACGCAATTTTGCAGACCTTATTTTTAAAAGCTATTTCAGTTGCAGATTTATCCCTTCAAGTGTTAAAAGAAGAGATGTGCCCCAAACTTGCAGTCTGAAATTGCATGCAAACTTTCCCCACCATTTTAGATAGCCAGTCAGCGTATCCAGAGGTGGGCATTAACCATGACTTTCAGACCCACAGTCTGCGTTAACCCATCCCCGCTACACAGAGGAACCTGCAAATTGAAACACCGATATCTGAGAAAGTCCTAACCAGCTTTCTGGTTAGGCTTCGGCATAAAAAAGGAGCTTTCTGCTGGATCCCTTTAGGGAATAGCACACCATGCCAGATTCTTCACAGGGACTGAACTGAAGTCGTCCTGAAACCTCACGTGCATATCTGAGAAGATAACTGCAGCCACAGCAGTTATTTTCAATAGTCAAAGAAATGTAATGGGATGTTTACTAGTTACAGATGGGATTTTCTGTTTCTTTTGAAGCTGAGGGACCATTGTTTTGCAGCTATGGCTGCTGTTATCTGCTATGTTTATTCCACTTGAAAATCTCTGACCTTTGCATTCCCTGTGTCATAAAAAGAACAAAGCAGTGAAAATTGATTAATAAAAGTCTTCAACTCTACCAGCAAAGCAGTTACGAGCATTGGGAATTTGTATGAGTTGAAGAGTATGTCCTCTGAGACTAACCATCTCTCATTTCTAGTCTTCTGACCCACAGGAACCTGCCCCTCTCTCCTTCCACTGAGTAAATTCATCTGGCCAGCTGGTAGAAAAATTGTGTTTCCATCCCTCCTGCGATAGAAGTATAAAGTTAAGAGAATGTTGTAATGCCTTTATAACATGAAAACCAGTGGCGAATCGGAACCACCTGAGTTCTGTCTCTGTAGGACAATGATAAATGTCCTCTTGAAGTGCAAAGATCAAGTGCTGGCAGAGCAAGGTCAGATGCTTTACATGACATCTAATGTGACTGTCATTTCTCAGGCTTGGTAGCCGATGGAAATGTGGCGACAGGATGAACCAATCGCTAAGGTACCATGTCTGGCATTTAAATAGAGTGCAGTAATTCCAGCAGTGCCAAATGATTAGAGATCTAATTGCCATTGTCTAACGAATTCCGCTGTGTCGTGGCATGTATGTTCAAAAAAAGTGTTAAGCTGAGTCTGGCAAGGTACTCTCACTAAAAATGGATTTTTAAAAGATTAAATTCTGGTTTTCTACTCCTAAATAGTCTCATGAATTAATAAAAGGTTCTATACAGGCATATCTATAAATAATGGACGACTGTTGTGCTGCTTTATTGGGAATTACCTTTCTATACATTCCAACATTTGGCTCTAGGGAAATACTGTAGTCTGTATTAAATGCCCCTCCAAGACCATGAGAATTATACAATTCAATTTTTTGTTTTAAAAATCATTATCAATTTCTTTTCTTTGAAGAGTGTATCACCTTATGATGGTTTCAGTGTACTAGTGACAGATACAAGATATAAAGTGTTGATTAAAGGATTGGAAAATACCATTTATTGGGAGACTGAAGACCTCCATGTGTTCCAGTTAAGGTGACTTGATCACACTCTTTGAGCACCTCCGGGTGAACAGAAATTTGGTAACAGATTGCTCTTCAGCTGATTTAACTCAAGTCATTACACCGTCCAATGGTGTCATATAACAAGCATAACTTGGGTAAACTCATCCACAAAATTAGATGTCCCTTTTTAAAATGGGATAGTAGTTAGCCAGTCACACAGTTCCCAAAGATTGTCATGACCTTTCTGTTCCTGGCGATGTCTAAATGCAGAGAGAATTTTAATTTTTTTTCTAGAAAGGTATCTTCTGTTTCAAAGAGCTAGGAACAGAGTCAGGCAGTCCAACGGCCTCTGTAACACCAAGGAATCCGGCAGGCTGCGGTGCTGTGATTCCCATCTGCTGGTGTAACCTAAACATTTCTCCACTTGGATTCAGATTTCGACATGCACCTGTGCCACCTCCCCTTACAAAAAAGTGCTTTTCTCCAGAATACCAATTTTGATTAGTTGCTATTCCTGAAAACTTTAAAAAACATGCAGATAAATAAAAGTCTCATCAGCTGAACATCTGCTGACATGGGTTTTTATCTGCCAACGAAGTCCGCCTTCTTCATAAATGGGGAGGTCTTCTAAATGCCTCTCCACGTCACTTTCTGATCTCCTCCTAAAGGTCAGATCAAAGTGAACAAATGTAGGCAGATAAAGTTGAATGCAAGGGGGTCCAAGCTTTTTTCACATCCTGTGATTGACAGCTAAAGCCTTGCACAGTGACAGTGTCACTTGAGAGACCCTACACTTTTTTTCCCAGGTTTTCTGCAGTCTCTGGTGTCACGGGGGGACAGCCCCCTGTGGTAATGCCAGGCTCCTCACTGTCAGGGGGCTAAGACCTGGACTAATTCATTGCGGTGCAGTTTAATTAAACTGCACCGGAGTTGTTTCCCTGGTAAAATAAGTGTGGGAAGAGAATGTGTGTCAAAAGAGACATGCCTCTTACTGTGTGTGCTTTATTGTTACACCACAGCTAATATATTGTGGGAATTCCCATGGAGTCAATGATAAACTATATTATCAAGCTCCATAAAATAGGCATTCTACTAGTGAGGGTTACTGTAGCCCACAATTCCATTAATCCTCCTAATTTATTATATTATAGCTGTATGTGAGGTCTCATAAATTTATTACACCCCTTTCATCTTGATAAAAATGCTTGTTTCTCCTCTCAAATAAAACCCCTTATTATTTGTTGTGTCTGTCTGTAAAAAATAAATGTATCAGCCACTTGCAAGAAAATATGATTATTGGCTGAGAAATGTAAACTGCACTTGACATGTCTTCTGCCATAAAATTAAAGAATTTTATTAAACCTTGCTTTCTGAGTACAAACACCAGTATATGAAGGCTCATTGAATTTTTATTTGCTTTTGGTTTAGAGCATTGCATTCTCTTTTATTTTTTTTTATATATATATCTTTACAAGGTTTTTTAATTTAAAGCCACAAAACCTGCATCTGTCAGCTTTGCCTTTTATGAAGAAGGCAGTTTTTGAGACTCAACGCTACACGTCTCTTGGAAATTGCTCTGGGTGGCAAATAAAATCGTTCCCTCTTTTAGGGCATTTCACAAGTGAAATATTTGATGATAGGTTACGTTGCAGTAATCTATGCTAAAACATTTGATGTATGCTATTATATGTGCTATGTCAGGTAAGTCTATATGATGAAAATAACGAGCTTTTCCCCTAGAGCTTGCATCCCTGAAGGGAATGCAAAGTGGCCTCCATCTTTCCCTGGGACTTAATGGGTGGGATAGAGAGATTGCTTCAGGCCCAGTCTAAACAGAGGAAGAAGTTCCCTACCAGGGTTCAAAGCAAAATATGAAGTTTATCTTGATTTACTGGAGTCTCGCAACGAGTGATGTCAAGTTTGGTTGGGGAACATAGGAAAGGCCACGCTGATTCAGCGGAAGGGCCCCTCTAGGCCAGCATCTCTGATGGTGGCCAGAAGCAGGTGCCTGACCAAGAAAAGGACAAAGTATATGACACTTTCCCCAGCTACTATCTCATTCTCAGACTGCTTTCAGCTCAGAAGATTTCTCGAGAGTGACGTGGTTTGTCTTATTTACTAATCCTCCATGGATCTGTCTTTCAAACATTTCTCTGTTCTCCCCTTGAACCCGTGTAAACTTTTTAAATCCACAACATCCTTTGGGAAGGAGTTCCATGCAGCTGCTTCACGTTGGGGTGAAGAAACCATCTCCTTGCATTCATTTTGGCCCTGGTTCTTCCTGACATCATCTGACAGCCCTAGATTTTGTATTAGATGAAACAACAAACAGCACATCCCTGTCCATTCTCTCCATGCTGCTCCTTATTTTGTTGATCCCTGCTATCCTCCCACTCAGTCCCCTCTGTTGCAAGCTGAAGAGTCCAAGCCTGCTCAATCATTCCTCGTGCAGAAGCCACTCCTTGGACACCTACATTTTAAGAACAGGATTTCCTCACCCTCCTGGATCTTTCTTCCTTTTTGGATTCTACTCCCAATTATCAAGGCATATTATAAGCTTTGTTATGTGGTGATCACCTATTAATCCAGCTCTCCTTGTGAGCAGAGCGCAAGAAAAGTGCTTACCCAGAGCAGCCAAAAATATGTCGGCTTTATCAGTGGATAATCCCTCTTCTTACTCCTTGCAACAAATAAGGCTACCAGGTTGGTCGCTACTTGTGCACTTATTACTGCAGTAGTGTTTTTTCGCTGCACGCTCAATGCTTTGCACACTCTTTGTTCTGAGACGTGCACTGCTGTGGTTGAAAGACTTTTGTCAATAACTTACTGAAAGAATCTCTCCATTTGTCCTCATCAGACCTTAGATTTACGCTAAAATACAGAAGAGGAACAATTAACACGCCCACTTACTGCCTGTTAAAAACTAACACACTCTGCAGAAATGAGGGCACCTATATCACATAAGAGGTACTCAAAGCTGGAAGGTCTTTGTGAAGGCCCTGCAGGATCAGTGGATTAAACTAGCTCACACTACTCCAATGGGTCCCAGGCTTTCTGCCATAGTAGTCAGGAATAAGCTGAAGCTTACTTCACCTGAAACACAGGTAGCCAGTGCTCTTAGTAGTTCTTAACACTGGAAATACCTACCACCCCAGGTACAGCCCACGGCATTCACTATCCATAAACATAATACAAGGAAGTGATGCTAAAAATCCTGCTGTACAGGAGACTTCTAATACTCGAGGCAGGGTAGTCTAAAGGACTCTCCCCTGGGCCACATTAGGACAAATGTCAAAACTAGCATGTCACGTAGATCTGTAAGTTGTAGAAAGTTGCTAGTGTTAAAGATTACTTATAAACAAAAAGGCTGAGGGAAAAATTTTGAAATGTTGTGATGCGGTCTTAAAAGAGGAATAGGGAGGAAGGGTAAGAAGGCTAAGAAATGCTCTAGGCAGAAACCCTAATGTGAAAGAGGATTCAGTGTTGTCTCAAAAGCCACCCAATTTTCTCTATTTCAACACAGTTTTCTGTTCCAAGCTAGAAAAAGTCACTTTTTAGAAGGCTGTTATCCCAAGAAGAGTGAAGCTGTTAGAAGTGTCTGATTTGGTGTAATTAACTGCAATTCAAGAAATGAACATGAAGCAACTTATTTCATTGGGAACCTGGGAGGAAAAAAAAGTATTGTTTTCCTAACAGCCTGACAAATAATGACTGACAGGTATTTCCTAAGCATGCCTTTGCTGGGATCCTTGGGAAAGAAAAGGATAGATTTAAAACTGCGTTGAGAGTGTAGCATCACGAGCCTGGGTAATTAGTAAAACCAGAAACAATGCTAAGAGAACAGTACCTAGTATCCATGCTGGCGCTTACCCGGGCTGTGTGTATGGGGGGTGGGAGGTGAAAAAAGCTCCTATTCTCTAATACGGTTGATATGCTTTGTCACCACGAGGGAAAAACTTTCCTCCTCAAGCTGTTTAGAATAACCTGATGAGAGTTGCTTTCTAGAAATCTTTATGAAAACCCTCAGCTTGGAACATGTGAGTCCAAGAGAGGACTCACTCATTTCTGTGCTGATCTGCACTACAGTGTGTGTTCGGACAATGCTACTAAAACTAACAGAACAACAGGATTTTCTTCGGAGTGACAGAGCTAAGAATCTGCTCAATATCATAAAATCTTCCTTGCTCCACAGGAACCTCTTTACTGGACCAGGATGTGATCCTGGACCCTTAGCTGCCTTGAAATAACATTGTCTTTGATTGGGAATGAACTCCCACTCGTGTTGCCACTTTTAGACTGTTTTGTGTCTGAAAGCTGCTGATCTCATAACAGAAGAAAGAACTTTTAGATATTAAACCAAGTACATGCCTTGAAAACCAAGCACATGTTATCAGTTCAACATTTAAACTCTTTGGCCACATTTCTGTGACTACTTCTGAAACCACAGTAAGACATACCTTCCACAGCTGCATTAGGCACCACAAGATAGAGAAATAGTTGCAGAAACCTGAAGTAGATCATAGGCTGGCTGTGCCATGATATCTGATAGTACCCTGGCTGTGTATCAACTCTGTTAAAATTTCAACAAAGTGTTGAAAATAAGAGTGAGGTCTGAACCGCAGAGCTGGTACATCCAGGGACACCGCTTCATAGAGAAACTCACTGTTCGAATGGCAACATTTCACACACTCTTCCCCACCTTGACCCTTTCCTTTCTGTCAAAAGATAGTCTTTGTTCTTCAAATAAATACATTGCTTGTGATGATTTTATCATGCAGCACAGTCCTATGCTAAGTTGTTTTCTCAGTTAAGGACATCGTCCTCCAAAGTTAGGTGTGGATTTCCACCAGCCAGCAGATTGTTTCCTGCCTAAAGATGCCTTTTTTTTAAATGCATGTACCCAAATCCTGCCTGTAATGACACACACACACACCCCCCACGCCCCCCCGCAAAAAAAAAAATCACTATGAGCTGCCAGTGTTAGACAATTTCTCATTCTGGATTGCAAAAATTGCTCCTTTATCACTGAACGGTGTTCAATGGCTATTCCTTAGGCTGCAAATCTTAAAATTGCAGTCCTATTTTCAGGATTTCACTTCGTCATATTTAACAGCCAGGTGATGAAGACAACTGAAGTCTTTAAACTTCTGTACAATCGGTAACCTCAAAAACAGAAACAAATTAGTTCCATGCCGTATTAAAACAATCCATTTTCACATAGAAAATTGATCCATCAGTATTACCAACTTATAAAAAGTGTGCTTCAAAATCAGTTTTGTGCAATACCCATTAAATATAACCACAGTTTATGACTATCACCTTAACTGTTAGCATGGAAGGACTTTTAAGCAGTAGGTGTTCACCGTCCAGATGGACGACATGTCGCTGCTTTCACAGAGAACATTTATTGCCCGTCTTTTTCTTCTTTTTTATACTATGTGAAATTTAATTCTAGATTTTGGCTAGCCAAAATCCAGTATTTGAGACAGAAGGAACATGGACCCAAATGTGACATTTTATCCCATTTATCCTTTTAGCATGATGTTAATAAGATTGAGTAACACTCCCTGTTATTAATGGACATTGGCTGAGTTGGGTGTAATTTGCTTTGGTCAAATGTTTTGGGATACCGGTATGACTACTGCCATTGCTGTCTAGGGGCAGAGGAAATGGTCTTCATGTAAACTGTAGAAAATACTTGGCTTTTAAAGCCAGGCTGCACAGATTAGAGGAGAGTATAAATACACTCGCCAACTTGTAGGACAGTTTTCTAGAGATCTAACTTAGATGTGTAGAACCGGAGTGAGACTAGGACCAGGTGGAGATTAAAGCTTTATCATCTCAAGAAGAAGGAAAGATAATTCAGCAGGATTTACTGTGCACAGCTACAAAAGCACAGTTAGTGATTTTCATGAAAGTCAGCAAGAACATTTTTCTCCAGTGTTAACTCAACTCACTGAAACTTGTAAATTCTTTTGCCTATTAGAACAGGTCCTATTATTAGTCAATTAACTTGGGAAATGCATGCTTAGGAAAAACATTGCTATTTGCATTTCATAAGCACCTCTAACTGCGTAGGCTCATAGGAGCCAGACTGAAATTGGGAAAAGAGATAAATGAGGTGTTCATAGAATTAATCCATTTTTATCTGTAGGATTATTTGATATATTTGATTAAAATTGGAATTATCCTGTCATACAAGACAATTTTCTTTAAACTGTAGTGGACAAGTATGAATCCATTGCACATGCTGCATATCCTACCTTATTGACACACTGAGAAACTACAACAGCTGCACATCTTGTTCAAGAATAGAAGTGCACCGACATACTCATGAAATTGCCTCCAGCCTGGGCAGCAATCCGAATCTCAAAGCTCACCTCATATACAAATGTTTGGAAGAACTGATTTGAATCACGCCCGGAAGGTTGACACTTGAAGGCACTGTGAGAAAAGTGAACGCTAACAAAGAGGACACTTCAGGGAAACAAGCATGCCACAAAGTCCCTTGCTTTGGAAATCAAGAGGCTTCTGCCTTGAGTCTATAACTTGGTTGAACTCACTAGTGACATGAAGGGGCTGGAAGGGGTGTGTAGGCTAATGGTACAACTTTTACATTGCTTTCTATTCAGAGTCTGGAAATTTAGTTGGGAAAAAAAGATCAGAGGCTTACATGACTTGGCAAGGAAATAGAGATTCGGGGCAGAAAGGTGTGCAGGCAGGGAAGGGGTCCAAATGTGAATTACTCTAATAAAGTTGAGAAACATTCAGTTCATACAAGGTTCTTCCATGTTTATAGGCAGCAGTCCTGAACTTAGCATAGAGTGAGGCCTGAATTTAAATAGCCTCCAATGACAGCCATTCAAAGAGGCTGTTCAATCTCAAAACAAAACAAAAATAAAGCCATTACACTCTCTGTCTGGAGAAAAGTTCAGGGAAAAAAAAAAGGGTGAGAAAGCTGTGCAGTTGGTCAAGGTTAGGAAGAAGATCTAATAGAAATACATGACACAGTTTCTCAACGTGGAGAATTTTCTTCATTATCTTTGCTTTTGTGGAGACTTTGTTGGACTTGGGGTTTTTTTGCAGTACTGCTGTAACTTGAGAGTGCTTTTGTCTCGACTAATACCTAGTGAATAGATGAAGTGAATAACATTTTGCCCCTGCCTTCCAAATCTGTATATTACTGTAGTGGGTTGACCTTGGATGGCTGCCAGCTGCCCACCCAGCTGCTCTCTAACTCTCCCTCCTCGACAGGACAGGGGGTGAAAATAAGATGGAAAAATGTGTGGGTCAAGATAAAGACAGGGAGATTGCTTACCAGTTACTGTCATGGGCAAAACAGAGTCGACTTGGGGAAAATTAATTTAATTTACTGCCAATTAAAATAGACTTGGATGGTGGGAAACAAAGATGAAACCTTCTCTTCTGAAGAAGAACACCTTCTCTCCTCCCCGTTTTCCCCAGCTAAACTTCACTTCTTCATTCCCGACTCCTCTCCCTCCCTGACCCTCCTCCTTCAGCGGCACAAGGGGTGGATTTGGGGGATTGTGGTCAGCTGATAACAGCCCCTCTCTGCTGCTCCTTCCTCCTCACACTTTTCTAACGGTCCACCTTGGGTCCTTCCCATGGGCTGCAGTCCTGCAGGATAAACCTGCTCCAGTGTGGGCTCTCCATGTGCTGCAGGAGAATCTCTGTTCCAGTGTCTGGAGCACCTCCTCCTCCTTTCACCTTGATACCTGCAGGGCTGTTTCTCACACTGTTTTTCCTCACTCCTCACTGCTGGGCGATCTTTTACCCTTTGTAAAATATATTTTCACAGAAGCACAGCTGTGCCCTGCAGTAGGTCCACCGGAGCCAGCTGGCACCACCTGTGTCCAGAGTCAGCCCCCGGCCTCTCCCCACAGAGGCCACCCCTGCAGCCCCCTGCTGCCAGTGCCTGGGCACCTGCACCCAATTCTATTCCTCATGAAATTCTGGTGATAAGGCCATAAATGGGCCTTAAAAAAACAAAACCAAAAAAACCAGTTAAAGAGAGCAAGGGTGAGCATATGCCAAGGGACAGAAACCCAGGTATGCATGTGATCTCCCTCCAGCACCTTCTGCTTTTCCCACGCTTGACTGCTTACACTTTAAATTCCTCTTAATACGTTAAAAGGGATATGTTTACACATTTGCCATTGATAACCGACCAAGGGAAAGCAATTACAAATTATACTGCAGGTGACAATCCTGCCTCTTGGCATTCAAGGAAACTTCTCCCAAAGACTTTTTAAACATCTCCCGGTGAACTGCAGTCTCAGTGGGAGGAGGAAGGACTCACCACGAGCAGTTTTTGTGCTTGCCGTCAGGCATGCTCGTTTCCCATACTCAGCGCAAGCACAGCCTGTCTTGCAATAACCCGAAATTCGAACATGCCCAATGCAAACCAAGTCCCACTAGACATAAATTTTACTTTCACATCTCCAGCCTGCCGCCGGGGCTGGTAGGAGCCTTGTGTCTACACTGAAGATGTGCTTCCAGGGGGTGGTGACAGCTCTCAGAAGAAAGCAGCGAGTGAAAGGGGAACATGACAGGGGGCTCTGTCTGACATGGACCTTAGCAGCATGGGAGAGGTTGCAGGGACGGCGGCGGGAGTCAGCGCAGCCTGGCGGGAGACAGGACGGTCGGCATTAATTCTCACCCTCAGACAGAGCCTTCTACCAGCAGGCCGAATCAAAAAGAAGAGTTTGCTTTTAAATAATAAGGAAAGTTTCAGGGTGTTAAAAAAAAAAAAAAACCCACACAAAAACCAAACCCCCCCCCCCCCCCCCCCCCCCAAAAAAAATAGTCCACCATAAATAACGTAAATTACGATAAAGCAAAATTTAAAATGGATTAAGAGTAATATACCTTTCTGATCAAAACAAAGACTATTTACCTCAAACTACTCACACACAAAGCAGTATATTTTGATAACAAGATCACCTTCTGTCTTGACTGTTTATGTATTTCATTGATTTCTTTGAAACTCTTGATGGGGACTGTTAAGAATTTGGAGTAAAGCAGCATGTTGTATAGACCAGAAACACCGTGTGTGTGAAGTAACCAAGTGAGCCTTTTAAAACCTCAGGAACAGTCTAAGAAATAATGTGAACATTTTCAAATATAAGTTTTCTATTTCTAGAACTAAGAAATGAAAATTAAAATCAGAGGTCATAATCAGTGGATAGTTAAAAGCTGAAGCTCAGCGTTTACGCGTGGATTAATTCCAGCAGTTGTGATTGATTACCTGAGTCAGAGAGCAGTTTTGCTTCCACTATAAGCTGGCTTTATCACTTACAAAATTCATCTGTGCTTAAGTGAGAAAAATGCCTGTTCACAGGTAACAGTTTAACTGCCCCATACACACTCTGGAAAGAAAACAGGCAGTGAATGTAAAGGCAACGGCAGCTTTCGGACAGAAGGACTTGGATTCCCTGGATTTCGCGTTACTCTGCCTGCTCTAGCAGATGGAACGGGCTGGTGGAGCAGAGGCTACAAAAGATACACAGTCCTGCATTTGTACCACAGACGCGCTTGCTGACCGAAGAGCAGCCAGCTTTATAAACCCAGCCTTGAATCGAGAAATCTGAGCACGGTTCCTTTGTTCTTATTTTGCTGGTTTTGTTTTTTGGGGAAAAATACCAATGCAGATCTAGCATTCCTAGATAAAAACTCTAATACAAAACAGTAAGTAAGGGCTGGTGGTTTTCTCTGCTTTGGCTGAGACAAAGGGGAGCTGGCAGTCATTTGAAAGAATAATATCTTTCAGAGACGCCCTTGAAGAATGTTATTATGAATTGGCCTCTGATGACTAGTGAAGTATGTTAAACATAGGATCGATTATTCTTTAAAGAGAGTTCTCTAAAGATAATTGCACAAATTTCAGTAAGTTTTAAGATCAGGGTAAGTTAGAAATATGCACTTTTTCTATTACAAAGTTCAATCAGAAAAAAATCAATGGCCTGTCATGGAGCAAAACCACCAGTATTTTGATTGTAACACCAATTCTTGGAAAAGTAGTTGAAAAATAACTTCCAAAAGACATAGCTCACTTTCCTCATATGTAAGCAAGCAGTGAACATCTCTATTAAGTACAGAACACAGTCTTAACAGGGAGACACTCTTAGCACCACCAAATAAAAAACCACATTAAAACATATTTCAGAGACATACTGGAAGCGTCTATCAGCAGTAGATTGCATTGACACATTCAGAAGGCCAAACTGAGTTCCAGCATTACCAGGCTGGTAAGATCTGTCAACAGTGCCAAGATAATGTCTTGAGTTTGTTAAGGAAAAAAGCAGGTCACCTATCAGCTATCATCCTTGGGCAACACCTGGAATAAAACAAAATAGCTCTGCAAGGGGGCTTCATGCAAGTCTCCTCTGCCACAACAGTTAAACACAAGAGGAGAGGTGGTAGAAGAAGTTGCGCAACAGTCTGGAAGCCCATCTTCCAGACTGTTGCAATTAAGCAATTAAGAATAAGCAGCAGCTGTCAGTCACTGGCCATGCCATCAGGCCTTTTCTGAGCACACCATTAGGGCTGTACACGCCATGTCTAATATCCCCAAGCGTTTTGCTTAGCTAGAGTCTTTCAGGGACAGAAATTCTACTAGGACTCCCAGAAAATGTCAGGGTCCATCCTGAATGAATGGAAATAGCAATACTGTCTCACAATGGCCATGCTCAGAGGCTGTAACACGTGAATTCACATAAACATGATGCTTC
Source organism: Fregata magnificens (assembly GCA_013389945.1). Lineage (NCBI taxonomy): Eukaryota > Metazoa > Chordata > Aves > Suliformes > Fregatidae > Fregata > Fregata magnificens. The sequence continues at coordinate 56,318 of WAAD01033139.1, read as the reverse complement.
ACTGGAGAGGAACTAAACCACTTGCCAGCACAGATCATCTTGAGAAGGGAAGGGCTAAGAGGAAAAAGTTCTTCCAAAAAAGAGACTTACATGGTCAAAAAATCAACCCAGATTCACCAATCAGGCCACTTTCCAGGCATTTCCTAACACAAGCCCAAACCAAAGTGAATTTTTAAAAACATTAGCAGAAAAATTACAGGAGTGGTAATTCTGAGCGTTTGTGCTCCATGAACATACCCTCCATTTGAGGAGTAGGGAAAGGGTGCTCTGGTGAAACTTGGCGCAGGTAACTCCGTCCTGACTACTGAATTGCTCCACGTAGCGTCGGCTGGACGGACCCCGACAGCAACAAGAGACCACAGGCCCTTTCACAGGGAGCTCTGGGAAAGATCTGTCTGAATTAGTCTTGTAGGCACAGTTTGTGAAACTCTGTGAGCTCTTCCAGGTCCTCTAGCACATAAATTGCAGTATACCTGCAGAGCGGTTATTGTTAAAGGACAAATAATTATTTAGCAATGAGCTGAAGACAAAAGAAGAAGTAATTGCTTGTTTTCTTTATAGATTACTTGGACTGTGAAATAGAACTTTAGGCAAAAAGTATCATTTGCCATTAATTTCTAGCTCAGTAGATGCAAAATATTTGCTTTACAAAGTGAATGTAGACCCCTGTTAAACAGCAGTATTTTCTCCTGTCTGTTTAAAGATATCAGAGAGGAAAGTGCAAAGGAGAAATGCCCCTAAGAAGAGCCAGCTAAACTCCGCTCGCGATGAAAAGAGCCTGGAATATGACGTGGTCCCAGCTCTCCTAACCAACCTTTGTGTGAGGAAGTAAATGTTAAGGCTTGAAATGGGAAACTGAAAGAGGTCACTGCTTTTATTGAGCTTTTCCTTCTTGTCAAACCAGCGGGTTGTGTGTTGTACTCCTTATGGGTCACCGATAGCCTATCACAAAGCCCCCTCTGTTTGGATGCCGTCCCCGAAACCCCACCAGCCAGCAGAGCAGAAACACTAAGGTGGAACTACCGTCCAAAAAGCCTCCCGGCACAATAGCTGCTGCTGTCATGGTAGGACAATAAAGTGGATTTTATGTTGGTATATTTTTCTCATCATATGCATGACAGAAAGTCTAATGGGCCTTGCTAGTTTCTTAGTGGCTTTTAAGGCCCTATAAAATAGCCTACTATCAGTTTGATCTGTGTTCTCAAGATGTCTGCCTGAACGTCAGAGAGCTCCAGCAGGAGCTATGTTTTCATTCCCCCGACCTGCATGGAAGAGATAAGCTAATTAGCTGAGAAATTAGAGAGGGAAACTATTAGCATCACAGAATTGAAAATGAAAGCACTATGAGAATTTATAGATGGGGAAGACCTACCCACCTACTGCTCTCTAAGGTCTGGAGGGGCTTTGTTAACATACCTTTTATTTTCCAGGGGAAAGCGGTTCCTGCCAACAGTCCTGATCAGCAGGGACTTGTTTAATGTTGATGGGGAAACACTTTATCCTTCAACAGCCTACTTGCAGTTGAATCTCCGACTTTACGGAGTTTCAAAAGGAGCCTATTTCTAGAGGACAAAAAGATTGAGCTTCAAAATCACTGGTGACAGGAGCTAGAGAGAGAGATTTGGGTAAACAAGCAGAAGGGGAGATGCTTCTCTTCTGCTCAATACTTCCTGTCTGGCCCCTGAAGTCACACCCCTCTCCTTTCTCTCTCGGCAGGCTGGGACTGCCCTGTGTCAATTCACTTGGTGCCAGCTCCTTTTTTGGGACTGGTACATCCTCATCATTACCCCGTATCCGTCGTTATCCTCCATTCAGGAGAAAGTAAAAAGCTTTTTATTTTTCCTTTCTCTCAGTCTTGGTTATACAGGGCTGACCTGTTGCAGCTGAGTCCAATAAAAGACAGATGCATTGCATAAAGTTTTTGCAGCATAACTTACAAACTTCTTTCTTAGAAAACAAAGAGATTGATTTATTCTGTTTTCAGTTTTACACACTGGATAACTTACTAATGAAAAGATGCAAGTCTGAATATATCTACTGCACAAACACATGCTATCATTGGCCCTGATTCTGCCAGACTCCCTCATGGTTAGGAATACCTTCCTTTGCAACAATTCCCCACAGATTCAGCAAAGCTTTCCATGGATTAAGCCTCGTACAATTTGAACATCATTAGCAGAGTCAGAATGGTGGGCTGGACAATGCTGAAGTTTCACAGAGAACAGTTAAAACTTGTCTCTGAAATCGCTCACACACAACTTCAGACTTTGAAAACTCTCAGGTTCAGGTTAATTTCCAGAGATTACTTCCATAACTGACATTCATCCTATCTGAAATGAAGGCCGCAGAAAATGTTACACTGGAGTGACATTTGTCTTGCAGCAGCTTATATTTGGAATTTACAGACTGATGGCAAAAAATATCTCTATCCTGCAAGCAAGTGCGTCTAGATGCTGAAGTTCTGCAGAGCAAATACAGTTACGTGGATTTTGATGATATAAAGCAGAGAAAAATTGGAACAATGAAACTTTTGTTTTCTCTTAAAAAAAATGCAAAATATATTTTAAGTTATGTAGCCACCACATGAAAAAAATAGGCAAAACAAAAGCATACAGTCAGGGAAAGTCCAACAGATATTTTGCACATGCTAATCATACATATAGAAAGTCAGCTGCAAAACACATCATTTTTAACTCCTTCCCTGGGAGATATGAAAATATCCTTGTCTCTGCTAAACACTGCAGAAATCAAGGTTGGTGGTAAAAAGGAACAGAGGAGGAGCAGACCTCATTCCCCTAAAGTCATTTCTCTCCGAAGTTTTGTTCCTAGCCCTGAACGCAGTTGACTTTTCTTTCTGACTGACGAGGAGATCCCCTTTCCTGTCACATCTTCTGCCACATTTCTTTCCTGAGTTACTTTGCAGGAGGGTCCAGTCCCCTAACAGAGGGACTACTACCAGCCCTGCTCCAGACTGCCCTAACAGCACTTCTTCATGACTATTCCCATGTTCCCTTCTTGCTGCTGCAGCAGTTCTCTTTGTTTCTCTTCCCTGTCTCACCACAGAGGCATTCGCATAAATAGATGATAAGGACCAAACTCATTCCCTTAAAGGAATTTAAGGCAACTACACTTCTGAATAACTCCTTTTTTCCCCCCAGCTCCTTCTCAGAAAACTTCCGTACATAGCAGCAAAATGAATGCAACAATCAGTGCTGTGTCCCTTTCCACTTAATGTTCCTTTAAATACTTAAAATGGCTTCCTTTAAATATGCCAAGCTTTCTCAGTGCCAGTTCCTGGAATTCCTGTTACCTTCATGCAATCCCACAAATGCGAGCAACCATCTAGGGAGAAACATGCTCCAAGAGCCAGCTCACAGAGGGAAACATACTGCTTCGCTGCAATGGTAAATTTGACTGCATGGTACCCAGACTACTTCTACTTCAGCCTGAACGGGTGTACGACTGCACTAACCCTGTCACTGTGCATGGGACTACTCAGCTCAGTGAGGTAATTACAAGTTAATTTTGCAGCAACGTGCCCAGTACTTCCCATGCTATTATATACAAAAGGCCCTTGCAGTGGCTACCAGTGCCCTCCCAACAGCGTCATGAAACAGGGGGCAGGCAGAGACGCCCCCACCCATGGAAGTGGAGAGGTGTCTCGTTTTTCCCAGAGTATCTAGGTCAGAAGAGATGAGTATGCATCACAGCCTGGTGTGCCCAGGCCATTTTCAGGACAGAAAACACTTATTGTATTACCTAAACATATGTATTACACTGGTACCCAGCTCTTTCACAGACATCTGGGAACAACCTGGCTTCTTGCACTCCCCACCCCTCTCCTATGCATCGCAGTGTAAAGACACAGGATTACGTGGCCCAATGTCCTACAATAGTCCCTTTGAAGAACATGGAAAAAAGTAGAAGTCAACAAATCCCTCTCAATACCCTCTTGAAAAATGCAGAAAATTTTTCTTCAGCTGTTAAGGAAATGTTTCTTCTGTTGACCAGTACTTGTACTAAACGTATATATTTACATAAACATTTTGTATATTTACTGTTGGTTTTGAGAGACATGATACACAAGTCACTGAGGTCAATAACATTTTAATTGCTAAAGAATTTTTTTTTCAAAGCCACCTGGGAATGGTTAAAACAGGATACAGGGCTTTTATTCCTGCTTGCCTTCATGAAATGAGCTCTATTCTCTGCTGTACACACGATAGTTACTACGCGTAGAGATAGAGCCTTAACAATACTATTCTGACATTTAAGTATTTCACCCTCTGCGCAGGACAGCCTGTTTGTATTTTTAAGCTTGGTTCTTGGGCCAAATGCAAAGAGACCACTGTGTGACTCTGAGCTTATCTTCTGTACTCCCATCTAAAAAGTTAATGCTTGGGTGTGTCAGGTATCACCTGGGGATTTAAGCAAGAGCCTTTTTGCAGTTAACCCAATCCTGTGACCTGCTCTGAATTACCTTTGATTTGAAGGCAGTTTAGTTAACTACCAAACCACCCCTTCCATTAATTGGAATCAAATTCTCCTGAAATGTGGGTGCACAATAATTCCTATTTTGCCTCCTTAATGGCTCTATACATACTATGTTACACCTTAGAGCGAAGGTACCGGTGAGACACATGTGGAGAAGGTTGTTTTGTTGTGATCACCTCGAATCTGGTTTTCTTTGCTGAACGTTTTCAAAGTATCGGCATCTAGTTATCCTGGCAGTTGTCTATACAGAGGTTAGTGCCTCCTCGGTAAAAGTGCCTTCTCGTCATTAAGAGAAAGAGTTTATTCATCACTGGTTTCTGTTTTACCTATACTATGATCAAACTCACTTTTGGCCATCTTTCAGCATCTGGAAAAGCAGGATAATAGACATGAGCTCTGTCTCATTTCTCCTCATTACCGATTGCAACATCCGTATCCACCCTGTATGCAAAGAGTGGTGGTCCTGGTTGCTAGACAGGCACTCTTCTTGTTTGTGGGCTAAATAAAACCTTGTATATGCCCCCAGTCAAGGGCTGCAATAGGATTTTGTATTGATGCCACAAGGGAACTGAGCAGGTAATAGGGGAAGACTGTCTTTATACCAAATTGTACAAAATGGCATAGGCAGGGGCTAAGTTATCAGCTGGATTTTAGACTCAGGCAGGGAGCTCTGGGGGATTTTTCCAAAAGGATGACTGCTCCAGTGTCCCTGAGAGCCAGGCTCATCGCCCCATCCTGGGTCGCTCCATGCTGTCGCTGTGTTAGCCCACAGAAGGCACAGGCAACTGCGGCTGCACTGCTGTGACTCCTGCAGTGCCCTACAGCGTCTGTGGGATCAGCTCCACCACTACAGGCAGGATCAGGTTCTCTTGCAAGTCAGATTGCTCCATTGATCTGCGGCAATGCCTCCTTAGTTCTAGCCACAAACTACTGCATTGTGCAGAATAGGCAGCAAGGGGACGTTTTAAGAAGTTATGTTTCAGAAAAGAGGGATATTTGATGCAACATCAGTGCCAGTTACTTTCAACAGTTTACCAAATGACCACTGTTTTATAAATCCTTACTTATGCCTAAGAATAAATAGCAACTGAAAAAGGAACATCAGCCAGAATAATGCCTGGTATGTTGGTAGAGTCTCCATTCTTCACTATACCTGCTGGTTTTGTCACTTCTGTAATTAGACTATCAGAGACACATGGCACGTATCCCATCTCCTCCTTCTGCAGGCTGACTTGACCACTTAGGGGACAGTGTATATGATAGATATTCTGTGCCTTACTTCCCCAATTGATGCAGAGACAGAGGCTTTACAACAGAATCACTTATGTTGACCTAGGGGACACAGGGACATGCTTGTACACAGCAATTGTTATCATTTTGCCACCCTAATCATTCTTTGAGGACTGGTGCCTTTTGCATACTGCCCTCTAGGTTTTTAGAAGCAGCCAGATTACTGGTTATATTTAAGATATACATTAAATATAACCTTTGGTAAATGAAAAACACCTCTTGAAAATCCTGCTAGGAATTGTGCCCAGGGTATTTCCTTTGGGAGAACCTAACTCAATTTTGGTGATTTAAAGGTACTGTCTAGTTCTTTTAAATATTCCTTTGACGTTGTATTGCTCTGCTTGTAATAGATTGTTATTGCCCTATATTGAGTTTGCAGAGTGAAGGTAAATCTTTTGTGATGTGATTGTGCTACCCCAAACTCAATATTGTTCAGAGGTCCTTTATAACTCTCTGGTTTCACTGCAACAAGCGGGACAAATTTTCATTTTTACTCTTTTAGATTTTTATTCTCTGTTCTGAAACTCCAGGGGACTATATTTACAGGCAATGTCTAGTGCACTTTTCATGAACTGAGAACTCAAATGCCACGGTGGGACCACTGTTATTCCCTTTCCCCCCACCACTGATTTACAATATATATAGGGAGAGAGAAGGAGAGAGAGCGCGTGTGCGTGTCCCGGCATCCTACGGTAGTATTCCTAATACTGTAGAAACCCAAAAAGCTTCCATATCTGATATCAAGTATATCACGGCAATTCTTGCTCTAGAAATACGTAACATATACGTTTTCATATAATATTAGTAGCCTAATTCCTTATATTGGTACTATAGGTATGATAGCTAGCTACATACGACAAAAGACTTGTTGACATAGGTAACGAGCAAATGGCGATCAATATACTATACAACATATAGCTATGCTTTTTCTGTACTGTATCTATACATGCAAATGCATACATAAACACACATACAGTGGAAAAATTGCCTATTTTTACGTCTGGCCAAATGTTTTTTTTGAGAACCCTTCCTAGATGCACAAGTGGAATTTTGCAAGCATGGTGACAGGTACAAGCACACAATACTGACATCTACAGGTGAGGAAACCTTTCCTTATTGATCTTATGGGCCCAAGACGTCCTGAAAGCGTTTGCAACCTCTGAGTGCACAGGGCTCTGGCACAGGTCTTCAGTTTCTTCCTAGGTTGCATGCACAAAGCCAGCAAGAGCACCCGCTTGGCTCCCCAGCTCCTGTCTCAGATTGCCAAGAACCCTCTGGATCAGGGAGGGTAGCCCTAAGCCCGTTTTTGAAGCAGGCTTTTCAATTACATTTAAACAAGTGTGCATGACAGTCCCAATTCAATGTCACCATCCCTATGCTTGCTCTTGTTCCTCACACACCTTGTGTCCGAAAGGCTCCCCTGCTGCCCAGTTTCCTAATAGAGGTTTAAATAATAAAACCAAGCAAAACTTTAGAGGCAGATCCCATTTCTTAAATGAGGCAATCCAGATATTAAATTTCCTTTCCCCTCTTTTTAGAATATTTGGTAATGACAGAGAATGTAGGATGGGGTTTTAAAATTTTGTCAGGGAATTAGTGTATTTTTGTATGAGGATATTTTCATTTTGCATTCTGCCAAGTAGCTTGCTAGACAGAAAAATAAATTAAAGAACACTCTCAGCTTATGGAGGGAATCTCTTTAAATGTCAGCTGTCCCCAAAGTCTTTGTGTTTCCCTAAATGCTCTGACCCCTTTTAATGTTCAGGTTTAATGTGGAAAGCCACACAGACTGCAGAGGCAGTGTTTCTTCTGAGGAAAAAAGGAGCATTCTTTTTTTCTCATCTTTGTATTAGCAAAAAATATCTGTACTGCTTAAGGCTATTTAGGAAAGAGACTCAACATTTATGCAGGTTAATAAAGCAAAGAAAGAAAATAGTTTGTCACTATTGTGTAGCTCTTCTTGTTTCATTTTGGTTTTCAGTTGGGGTCTCTTTTTTTTTTTGTGTGTATGCACATACTTCTGGGGAGGTAGGGTTTCATTAGAAATGCTAAAGAAAACCAACCTTAATTAGTCTGAAACACATCAGTAAACTCAAGCTTGCTGGCGCAGAGTCATGTAGTGTGAAAAGCAGATACACTGGGTTCAGTCATGGTGAGTTAGTGGTTTAGTAAGACTCCCATGAGTCTACCTCTCAAAACTATAAGCAGTCAGCAAGACAAAATAGCCTTGATCAGCATTCAAAGTCATGCCTCTCTGGACAGGATGGTTAGCTACAGTTTTCTGCCTACTAATGTTGCAATTATTCCTGGTGCCCTTTGTATCCTGGGTCTCTTATTCTAAAATGTTTGGCTCAAACCCTTTTCCCAGGTGAGTGTGCTTTGACTTTCTGTAAGTTAAAGGTCCTTTGTGAGATGTGGCTTTGACTCAGAGAACACGATCTGCAAACATTTTATAAGACATTTTGGGCTAAAATCTGCTCGACATTCAGGCAGACACCACATGCAGTACGGGCAGTGCTGGCCAGGCCAACAGACGTACATGCAGTGTACCAAAGACCTTGGAGTGAACTAGGCTGAATTTTTATAGAGACCCTCAAAACATTTAGAACACAACAAATCAGAACATAACAAAAAACTTTTTTTTTTTTTTTTTTTTAACATGCCCAGCTGAAAAACTGAGACTTTGAACTTGTTGGGAACACTCGTAGGAGAGCGAAGATTGACAGTCGTCAAAGTCCCAGGTCGGATGCAATGAAGGCGTCTGTGTTTGGTATTGGGTCACAGATATTACAGAAGGGGATAATGTCCTCACCCAGACCCGTAACTTACCTAGATTCAATCCATTTCAAATACTGGGACTCCATCTCAACAAGAACAAGGGATTTAAAAACAAAAGTCTCTTGAGGGTACAATTTCATATTTGGTAGCTTCCCTCTGGTCACAAAGCTGAAGCTATCTTGGGAGGGAGGATGAGAAGGCCTAGAGCAGAGATTGCTGGGCATTCACATGAAGTTTGGAGCAGAGGCTTGTCAAAGCAAATGGAAAAAAAAAGAAAAAATTTCAGTGCTACTCTCAGAATTCTGGGTTCTGCAATAAAGTGAATTGACAGAAATGCTTGGTATCGAATTGAAAAACGTTGTGAGGCTTTTCCTGTTGCATGGATAAGCACTGCAAAGTGTTGGCAGCTAGTACCTAAACAGACCCAACTAAGATAAGCATCCACAAACCCCAAATGTGTTCCAATCCTACCTGTCTATTTCCTGAACATAAAGCAGCAGACTCACCAAAAACCCCAAAACATCCTTGCATCCTCAAGAGTTTCTGCTTCCCCTATGAAAGCAAAGGAAGAAAAGGCATGTTCTGATGTTCCCCCTGACGTGACTACAGAAACGATCCTGGAAAGACTTGACGGGGGAGGTTTATTGGATTATAGGAAGCTGCCCAGATTACTGCAAGGAACATGGTAAAAGTGCAAGATGCTATTGGAGACAACCCCCAGCACAGTCCAGTGGAGTCAGGCTCCTGGGGAGGCAGGGAGAAAAAGGGGCCCCAAGGCCAGTTTTGCCTATTTTGTTGGTTTTTTACTTCCCTATCTATGCAGAGGTCTCTCTGGCTGATGTTTAGCTTTCTTTGTAGCGATTTTATCTCTGCTACATAACACATCCCAATGCATTAACAAAAGAATAAAGCTGCTGGGACAACCCAGCTGATCACTAGGCTCTGATACGCCAAGCTGCCATCATCTGTCTTTTCCCCTAGTGCCTTGACTGAAAGGAAGCTGGAAATAAGAGGTGAGGAGCCAGTGCCCAGTGACACTGCAGGGACCACAAGAGGAAGATCACCTGACACATTTTGCTTTCTTATTGTTGGCTTTGTTGTCTGATCCTGAAGTACAGGTGCTGGTAGGTGAGTTTTCCTAGGATCACTCCCCCTTTTCACACTCTGCATTAACTCCTTCACTGCCCCATGGCGCCAGCTGTCACGCACCCCATGTAAGGCATTTCGAGAAGTTATGCGGTAAATTGACAAAGAATTTACAAAAATCTTCCAATAGTGAAGGATTTGGGATGGCAGAAGTACACTGAAAACAAGAAAGATTGTACTTTCAGTCTTCCTGGAGCCTGCGTCCTTTGGGTCACATATGCGCAATAAAGCTTATTGATTTTGTTTCTTAAGGAAAATCGTAGCTTCATTTACACAAACTGGCATTTCTGAATTGTGAAATGATTCTTTCTGCAACGGGTAGCAGAGAAATAAAATCAAGCATCTCCTTTCCCTCCTTTACACGTCCTTTCCCCCTCTTCCCCAGCCTTTGTGGGATCTGTTTTTCCAAAGAGTTAAACTGGGTGGTTCGCAGGGGTTTAGAAGAGGCATAACTATTCCTGAAAAACAATCTGATACATTCAACTTAGCAAGGCCCTGCTCTTTCCCTCTAATCTTTCAGCGAGACCCAAGGGAGGCTAAAGCTGAGATCAGCCTATTCTCCCCTCAAACTTTGATTCGCTATTAAATTCCGCCTAATGACGATGACTTTGCCATCTCACGTTCATCAGTGGGCTATGCACAGAACAATGCGGGCCCAGCGGCATATAGAGGGACATTGTTCCTGCCTCCTGGTTGCTCTGTTTGAGCAGCATCACGTGAAAATCCTCATACACGAGAGACATGTAAAACCAGCAAGTGGTATTACTCTCCAGGGTGCGACGGTAACTGAAGTCATACCTTGTGCGTGGGTGTTTGTATTTACGTGATCTCCTGTTAAGTTTAGAAAACAAAAACAAAACCTACAAAAGAATAATGTATAAGGAAATACCAGAGAACTCGGGGTAAAATGAAATGCAATGCTGTGATGGAGGAGTCTCGTACACATCCCCTGTCCAAGTGACTTAATGATCTGTGCTAAAATACTATACCTCAATTCGTACATCTATGCATGGCAGAAAACAATTTTTATAGCCTTTTAAATCCCTGATTCCTTACTGGCTTATAAATAGCACAGGCTTTAGCAAGTCGGCACGTTCCCCATCACTACTAACAACTACACAAAAATTCGCATGCAGATTTCTATGCCATTTGATAAAAGTGCCCAAGCCAGGAACAGAACTCGTTACTCCAAAGAATAACTCAGTTGTCCTTACTGTCCTGAGTGTTTATCCGTTTCTGCCTGAGATTTCCCAAGCGGACGTATGTGCACGAATATCTCCTGTGATAGCTGCAGGGTGTCACAACCCAAGCCACACAGATGGTGCTGTGGGACGCTGTACACTCGAGGTCTGCACACACAGCAGCACTATCCCTGGGACTGCGGGACAGCCAGAAGGTCAGGCAGGTGGCCAAAATCCTCTTCTCCACCCATATTATTCCACCAGGTACCAGTCCTACCATCCTGTGATAAGGACTACAGTTTGCAGTATTTGTCGATCTGTTTTTTTACATACCTATTCTGCCCTTCCAAAGATATGGGTAGGCCATTATGGGTGCACATTGTAAGCAGCAGGAGCTGAATCTCGCATGTTACTTTAGTAGACACAAGCAAGAAAACAACAACAGCCTTACATTTTCCAGACTCACTTCCCTCTTCACACGCTACGTAACTCTTTCACTGCCCTGCTCCAGTAAATAACATGCTCAGTACATGAGCACTGTGAACTCTCTGGGGAAAAAAATGACAAAGACTGGGAAGCAGTAGTCCCGGCATGAAGCATTTCTGATGCTAGCAATTGCTTGGAAACTAGAAGGATTCTGTGTCTTTCCATCATTCCCTCAGCTTTGCCTCTTAAAAAAAAAAAACAAACGCATACCTTTAACAATAAATTCAATTTCATTATTTCAAATATTTTTCTAAACTACTTTTGCAACTAAACTAACTAGTTTAGTTTGCTATTCACTGAAGTGCACGCAGCTACTCAAACTAGGTGACTTTTTGAGCTGTAGCCTGAATGTGTTAGCTCATCTTTTACCAATCCAGCTCAAAGAGTATCCACTGCAAATAGGAGTTGTGTGCCCTTTATTTCTCTTTCTGCTTTTTTTACAGCAGCAAAGACATTTTTAAACATTTCATACAAGATGTTCAACCCAAAGGAGCAGTTCATTACCCAGAGGCAGCAGCAAAACAAAGTAGAAGGAAAGTAAAAGAAAAACCCTAATGCCACGTATTGAAAAGTATTAGACATTTTTAGGTTGCTCTGCATGTACACACATCAGCTTGACTCAGGAACGCAATGTCTAAAATCATGCTAGCATCAACACTGCTTAGGGACAGAGAAATCCATTCCCCCAAGCACAAAGCGTAATCTGATTTTTCTCACAAAGGCTATTACGAGGTTTTCACTTGAGTCACTAGAACAAACTGATGCAGACATCAAATCAGGTACTAGACCCAAATTTACTGAAAATCAAATTTTAGCAGGTTTGTGGAAGTTTAATATACCTTGATTAATATCCAGGATAATTGATCAGAAATAACTGGTGAAAATAGAGCTTTGTCCACGGGAGTATCAACATCACTAAAGTAACCAAGGTTGAAGCTACCTGTTCATTTATGTAAAGACTTAATGTAGGCTCACATTTAGTGAGGGCACTGAAATTTGTGCGCATTAGGTCACAAAATACTGTAACGATATTACCGTCACCAGGGAAGAGAAACTGAACTTCAAAAGCTGGCTTTTTTTTTATTATTATTATTGGCTAAATGGTCTCTTAGTCCTTTTTCTGATCATACCAACAAAAGAACAAAGAAAGATCTAAGTACTGGCAAAGAATGTTTTAACCCATGTTCCCGTCAAAGGGAAACAAATTACCCTGCCCTTATCTCTGAAAGGAGATCCAGTCTCAGAGTAACTTGGCCTCATGCGAGGATGTGCCCAATACCAAAAAGGAGAGCTCCAGAGTGAAAAGGAAACCATTTGGCTTTGTGATTATTTTTATTACCTGCTACATCCTTTTCCATATCAGGCAGTCACGGGTTAGGATTCATTTACCTAACTGGTCACTATTTCTCTCCCTTTTCAAGACAGTGACAAATAATCCTCGCCTCACTTTGCGTGTGTGTCTCAGCCATTTTGAAAGATAAGGCACAGCCCTCCTGCGGGATTATCGCTTCAGGTGTTTATCAACCAAATGCCAGAAGAGAGAGTGCGTGGGCTAGAGAGTGCGAGGAGCAGTGCCTCATCGAAACCTGCCTTCGGAAGGAAAGTGCAGGGCCCCTGTGAAATGCCTTTGCTTCTGCGGTTGCCATTTCGTTCTTCTGTTTGGCTTATTTTGTCCGATTTCTCACCTGCTTGCTCTACAAGCCTGTTTTGTACTTTGGAAGGTGACTGCAGTATGTTGAGCAACCTATCAGATCTGAGATCTTCCAATTATAGCAATTTAAGTTGGATACCAGTCAGCTCTGTTAAAGCCATGGATCCGCACAGCTCACATAGATGAGTCCCTGCTTGCAACGTGGGCAGTTTCTCCCCCGCCTTCCCTAGGACAAGGGAGTCCCACCCTCACTCCCGAAACACCCTGGGTTCAACCCCACACATATTACTCCCAACAACCTTATTGGTGGCCCGTGATGGATTTCACACCAAAAATTAAATTCCAGTTTATCTTGCATTGAAGCAGCACCCCTATTACCACTTCTGCTCAGCTCAAACTACCTCATACTATGCTAACACCTTGACTTGTCATTGCGACAGGGGCAGAAAGTGGCATTTCTTTACTACGTAGAAATATGTAGGCAAGACTCGCTTGTTATAACTACACAGATTAATGATTCCTCAACATCTAAAGCCAACCCGCAATGTCAGTTACATTCATGCAATTACACTGAAGCCAGGACAGGTAACAGAAACGTGAAACGCCATTGCCGGCCTTTAGGAAACAACATACCTTTTAAATATAAGCCACTTCTAAAATGGTCTTTGAACAAAATATAACTGCTTTGATAGAGCGTATGTCAAATATTTTTCTTTTTTTTTTTTTTTCATTTTGCTTCTTTGTTTTTTTGGCAGAAGTGTTGCAATCAATAATTATTTCATAAAGCAAATGTTATTTCAGATAGGAGGCAAATTTCAAACCTCCAGCTGGCCTATTAATCATAAAAATCTAAAAATCCTAAACTTTGGGTCAATTGTTCGCTGTGCAGGAGAAGTAAAAAGATTGCTGTAATATCATGTTTTCTTCCATCTTTCACTCATCTTTCAAAACTCGGATGTGAATGGATTTTTCTCCTCTCAAAGCCTCTCCCCTTTAGATGCTTGTTGTCTCTACCACTGATCAAGTTTCTGAGAAATGACTTTAGGTAAAAGATTGAGCAAGATAAAGTTGCCACATTTCGTTTTATCTTTTTGGTTGAATTATTAGGACTTAAAGTTGTGGTGACAAGACTGCTGCCTTCTAATAGGCCTTGTTGCCATGGGAGTGGGCTTTTTGAAAAGAACAAGGCCCACGGCCACCAAGACCTTTTTTGCTATTATTTCCATCCTCGGCCAACACAGAAATCCTTAGTCACAGGCAGGAAAATGCAGTGTAGTATACGCGGTAACACTTGCTGACAGTGAAAAACAAAAGGAATGGAAACTAATACTGCAGAAAGCTGAATTGCATCACAGCCTACAAGGCAAAAGCATTTCTCTTCTGTAAAAGAAGTGCTTTGTGCATCCAAACAATTCCCTCGCTCTGGGTCTCTTTGCAGATAAAAAGGAAAGAGGGCTGTCATCATACAAAGTAGGCATTTTGGAACCGACAGGAATTTATTTTCCTCTGGGAAATGAAAACGCCATGTGGCAAAAACAGGCAAACGAGCAAAAGGAGTCTGCCAGTGGTCTACCACCTACACCTGGAGCAGGATTAGGCATGCAGAGAGGATTAACGGGGAAGGATTGCTGTTGGTGTAGACAGGGATACCTGCTTCTGCCACCCCCATAGCGAGAAATGCCTTCAGTCAAATAAAGAGCATTTAAAGCCCAGCTGGTGGACTCCCTCCAGAATCACCCACGGGAATACAAAGATCAGGAGACAGGTTGGGAAAATCTGGTGCCTTTCTGCAGGCAAAGGTTTCACAAGCTTAATGTCTGCACTCAGTTAAACCTTTAATTAAAGAGGTCTACCAGGTAAAACTCTGACTGCAAACTGATTTTTGCGATTTAGCCCTTTCTCTGTGGGTGAAGACTCTTAAGATTTGTCTGTAGTTCAGCTAATGACATTGCAGACTTCTGGTTAAGAGAGATGTAAGTATAGTGTGGAAGCTGATGAAAACTGTAAACAGTTTACCTGTGTGACAGACACTGACTACTATTTTCTACTCACAGCAATTAAAAAAATTAGCTTTATTAATACCTAATTATTCTTCTTTTTGAGGAAGATATTAATTTAGCTGCAGCCTAAGACAAGAAAACCATCAGAAAGCTAGAAAGGGAGACCTCCATGGATCCCCCTGAAGATAGTTATCCATGCATTCTGTCCAGCTTTCATAAATCCAACAAAAATCGTAAGTGTTATGCTCCTCAGGAATTTCCCATATCCAAAATGGGCTTATAAAAGCACAAAAATATTTTTGAAAGAATGCATCAGTAGCAAATTGCAGCACACACACAGTGACATAAACACACACACACACACTTTCCTAAGAAGCTGTCTTTCCAGACAAAGGGTAAGAGCCAAAATACACAAACAAATTAGTATGAAAGAGTATGTTGAATATTAAATTGCATCTCATTTGGCAATGCCAGGTTGCTCTCAAAAAGTATTCTGCTTGGTTTATCCAGTCAAGTTTTAAATGATGGCACTTATTTTTCCTGGGCAGCCTCAGCACAGCTCTGAATACGGGATGTTTATTTGAAACCAGGTATCATAACAAGAAAAGTCTTCAGTTTTATTCCCCAGAATTAGAAGTTAAAATCAAAATGTTTCCCAAAGAAACCATCATATTCAACACCTTTTGCAATTTTCAAATTCTTTTCAGCAAACTTCCAGGACGAGGGATTGGACACTACCTCCACTGTAGGGCTCTCCTGAGCGCAGGTTTGCTGTGTTGAGGCCAGTTAAAGCCCAGTGTTGAAGCAAAGGGTAGCAAGTCACCTCTGCCTCCCATGTCTTCAAGGATGATTGCCTTGTTTGAAATTCAAGCCCCACAATTGTGACAAATGCTGCTCTGATTCTGCAGTGCATCTCCTACAGCGTACCTCAGTGACACACTTAGACCTTGGAGGGATAAAGCATCCACAGGGCGGTAACCCATACACCTTAGCTGAGCCTTATGGCAGGAAGGCAGGGAAACTGCTGATGACACGTAACAAGTGACTTGTCTTAAAAAAACAAGAAGAAAAACTCAAACCAAAACATTAAGACCAGCATTGTATTGCACGCCGAGATGCAACAAGAACAAAAAAATAAAAAAAAACAATAACCGACGCCATTGCTTTCTCTTCCTGCTTGTGTTACCACCTAACAAACTGGTACATAAGTAAAGTTACTGGGTAGAATCATAGAATCATTAAAGTTGGAAAAGACCTCTAAGATCATCAAGTCCAACCGTCAACCAACACCACCATGCCTCCTAAACCAGGTCCTCAAGTGCCACGTCTACAAGTTTTTTGAACACCTCCAGGTATGGTGACTCTACCACCTCTCCGGGCAGCCTGTTCCAATGCTTGACCACTCTTTCGGTAAACAAATTTTTCCTGATGTCCAATCTAAACCTCCCCTTACGCAACTTGAGGCCATTTCGTCTCGTCCTATTGCTAGTTACTTGGGACGAGAGACCAACACTGACTTAACTACAACCTCCTTTCAGGTGGTTGTAGAGCGCGATAAGGTCTCCCCTCAGCCTCCTCTTCTCCAGACTAAACAACCCCAGTTCCCTCAGCCGCTCCTCATAAGACTTGTTCTCCAGACCCCTCACCAGCTTCGTTGCCCTTCTCTGGACACGCTCCAGCACCTCAACGTCTTTCTTGTAGTGAGGGGCCCAAAACTGAACACAGTATTCGAGGTGCGGCCTCACCAGTGCCAAGTACAGGGGCACGATCACTTCCCTACTCCTGCTGGCCACACTATTCCGGATGCAAGCCAGGATGCTGTTGGCCTTCTTGGCCACCTGGGCACACTGCTGGCTCATGTTCAGAAAATGCCTAGTAAGTGTCATCCCTGCCTCCTTGGGAAACAATATTCAAAACCGACCAAAATATCAAGAAAATATTTTTTTCCCAACTCTGGTCCTTAGTCCTCACCTTTAAAGCAACAGCATCAAGAAGAAAACAACCAAGCACCTTTACTTTACTGTTGCTTTTTGGAGGGTGAAAATTGTTTCACCCGTCTGGGATAATCTACCTGAAATTTTAAAACATCTTAACAAATGAGCTCAGTTAAAGCCAGGCTTATCGAAAAGAGAAAGCTTGATTAATAGAAAATAAACAAGATATTCAATGTATGCTACCTATTTATTGCAACGTGGCTCCTTAATGCTTAGCTCTTCTCCTTTTTGCTGATTGGCAGTGCTACTTCTTATCAACAGAATGGGATCTTTTTCTTCACATGTCAGGAAATTAACTACCAAGTCCTCTGAAATTAAATCATATACAATGGTATTACTGCAGTTTGCACTAGAAGAAATTGTTTAGGATGTCACCAAAGGGCATAGTCCTGGAGAAGAGTTTAATCAGGCAAAATTACTGCTTACTGGTAGTTGTTATAAGAACTGCAAGAATGTGTAAATCTGTAGGTGAGTGAAGCTGTTCCCTTGATACATCTGCAGATCTCTACTACTTTAGTTGGATAAAACCTTAACACTCTGTCTTGAGCAGATGACCTTGAGGAACTTTTATTTCCTATAAGCAAACAAACAGTTGCATTGAAATAAGACACTCGTTCTTAATTGGAGAAGCGAGCAGCTGATACTACAGGTCAAGCTGGATAGATCAAGGCATCTCAGCAGCTCTGGAGAACGGGCCGGAGCAAGTCTCCTGGAGCAGAGCCCGGAGGTGGATGCGGGTGCTCCAGGGGAGGGCCACTGGGATCACAGGGGTCTGTCGACAAGGCGGTTTCTTTTCCTTTCTCTCCCCATCTCCCACTACTAATCTGCACTGCTCCTGCAACATCCTCCTTCTTCTCTTACGTATGGGGCACCCATCTTCAGTTAAGACCCTTTGCTCAAAGAGGTGACTGTATTTGCATTTACACCCCTACAAAATGCTCTTTTCATTCTCAGTCTCCAGTGCATCCCCCAGCCACCTTCAGGCATCTGCCAAGTGTTGGGGAAAAGAGTTATTGGCACTAGGAGGAGAGGACCAGATATACTGTTAAGAGAAGGGTCAGGACCACAGGACTTTCTACTCCTGGATCCATGGGAAAGGGCACATTATAGCTGTTGATGCTTGGGATAAAATGTGGAGTATTCATATTCCTATCAGCTATTATATATGTGACTAATTCATGCTTCCAGTGTAAATAAGTAGTTCATAATGAAACAATAAGCTGTCTCTGAACCCTTGCTTACTGTTAAATGAATGCAATGTTTAGTCAAAAAATGTAAACAGAAAGAATAGGTGTTACAGGGTGAAATAATTCTGATGGCTGTCATAATCTATTTTCAGAATATATTAAAAATATTCAAGCAAAATAAAGTCTCTAAGTAATGACAAAGCAAGTCAAATAAGCGAGGCTTATGACACAAAGGTAAGTCACTCAAAACATACTGAAGAAGGATGCATATTTTAAGGATTAAAAGATTGTATAGGGAATTAAGGACTGGAAACTACTGGTAAGATATTCATTAGCTAAGGAACATCACGGTTCTCTGCTTACTTTTCTTCTAATTACAAAGAAAAACATCAATGCATTTCCTGGAACGTTTGTGCGTACAGTGTTATTCCTCATATACACAATGTTGTTCTGCCCACTAAAGGACGTATTTCATATTAGAAATACTTACTAATATCAACAAAATGCCAGCAGTTTTCTTGAGAGGCCCTGGGAGGTGCCTCTAATTCTCTAATCCTAAATTACATAGACATCACTTGAATTTAATTTATGTAGGAGAAATGTCAAGTGTCCATGAGAGTGGACCTCCTGGGAAGCATTCAGAAATGTAGATGTAAGGCCCATGCCTGTTCCTGTGTAATCACATACATCCTTAGAAGCAGGGACTTGAAACTGAGTAGGGGTATTTTCTTGATCCTCACCTTTTTCCAGGCATTTATTTCAGAACTGCCTTCATTTTTAGTGCTCAGCTTACACTTAGTATTGCTCTTCTAAGGTGGTTTCGTAAGGATCTGGATATAGCACTTTGTAAAGAGAATTGTCAGGCAGACATCTCTATAAATGTCACTGTAATAAGTTCCACCGATATTTCCAATTATGCTCAGGTGGCTGAACATTTATACCAGACTCTTCCTCGCGGACCCCGAGCGCCTCTCGTGCAAGTAAACAGCTAAACAGATCCACATTTCCATCTTACCTCCTGCCTCCACACCCCTACAAGCACGTGTTTTTACACCGACTTTCTTCTTTCCTCTGAGGGGATGGTGTACTGGGGGGAAGCACGAATAAAAAGCCATGGTCTTTAATATTGATTTGAAAGTGGCAAGTTTTGTGGTGGTTTTGATCTCCTCCAGGCATTCCATAATCGTGGGCCAAGTTGCCTAGAGATCTTTGTCTCCCACACTTCCAAGTCTCTCTGTTGTGGCTGACAGATCCATTGTTTTGGAAGCATGTAGCTGTCATGGGAGGTCATGATCTCCCAGGCGTGAGGCAGTCCCTTCCCTACTTTGGGTTGGGCTTTGAAGATAAACATGGTAAATTTGAACTTGGGCGCAAGTACGTTTGATAGAAACCCTTCCCTTTCACTCCTTGAAAGCTTGTGCCAGTAGGCGCTGGGCATCGCGACAGCAAACCACAGATTACAATTATTATTATTAACATTATGGTTTAATAGCTGAAGTCAGCTGGGTCAGGGCCCATAGTGCCTGCGATAGTGCAAACATATAGTAAGTGGCAATCGCTTAGCCAAAGCGCTTACATTTGACCTTTATATTCCTTCCTTTGCATCCCCTAACTTGTCACCAAAAAACGTCCGTAATGACATCAGTGTAATGTCAATGGGATATTGCCTTATAAATTTAATCTGAGGATGAAAACTGGAAGTTCCTGAAAGTGAATCCCATGCAAACCATTTAGAAATATAGACCTAAGGCTCATGCCTGCTCCTATATGGTAAAATTAAAGAAAACCCACACCAAACATGTTTATATTACACCACTAGTGTGGACTCTGTGTCTTCCTACGTTGTATCTGTAACGTATACAATTTCAGAGGATATTACCTCCCTCTGCAAATGGGGGTAACATAAATACAAATGCAGGAAGCATTTGCTACCATTAAGCTAACAGGCACGTGCTCACTTGGTCCTGACGGAGCCCTTCCTTATGGTTTTCTCAGGAACCAACCCTGCTGCTTGTCGTTCAACTTCAATTTTTTTTTTTTTTTTTTTTTTCCTTCTTCCTACGCTCATGCTCTGTCATCTACGGGTACCAGCAGAGTGGATTAGAGCTGCCTGTCAGCTTTCGCTGCCTGTGCGAGCTCACAGAATATCCTGGGCTCACAGTGCGCTGGCCCAGCTCCTGCTCCTCTTGGCAGAGAAATAAGCTCCGGTTTCTGGCAGTGCACCCCCCTGGCACACGACAGATGTGGGGCTGCCCTTGCCCTGGTGCAGCTGGGTAGCCTAACAACGGGACCGGCCGGGTGCTCACCCAGCTTTTTCTGCTGTTATACTGGAAGAAGTATAAAGCATGTTTATGGTGGTATGTCAGCGTGCATACGAAGGACCGAACCGGTGCAACCATGCTGGAGCAAAGCAGAATAAAATAAATACAAAGAAATTCTACAAGGTTTAAAAAACAAACAAACACACACACACACCTTTAAAAGCAACAAAGTTATGTTAGCTCAAAAACTGGTTAATGCTGCCTGCACCCAACATTACACGCCTGCCTGCTCCCCAGCCTGCATCAGCAGCTTGGGGTTCACTGAATGCTGACCCTTGGTCAGATAACCAGAGAGCCAGGAGTGGAAAAAAACAAGCCGCAAAGGGAAGCGTTTGTGGTCCAGGCTGCTCTGAGGCACCTGAAAGAAGCTGCAAGGCAATTCCTCTGCTGGCCACTGTCACACACGAAAGCTGCTGGATCCCTGCTTTCAAAATAGACTCACCCAATAGGCATCCTCTTGTATCGAGAGCCACAGCTATACCTATTAATCAACAAACACCGCCTAAAATCTAGACTACTGCTGGAAAGGCAACCTGTTGCTGGCCTGTTATCCTAACGGGCAAACCCCATCCTGCAGGGAGAGCAGGTGTGCCGCGCTCAGGGCCGTGCAGGGGGCTGGCAGCCTCCTGGCGCGCAACATCACTGCCCAGTATTGCTACAGGCACGCAGAGCGCCTGCGGCAGCCCTGCATCAGAGGGAGCTTTGGGAAAGAGCTGGCCACTGAAAACCCTCCGTATCCCCAAGAGCACCCTGAACTGCAGCATACAAAGGTCAAAATCTCCCTCGACCAGGTAGCGTTGCTGCATTACGAAGCCACATCATCTGCTCTCACACCAGGCAGACGAGAACGTTTAAATATAGTAGGTAAGCACAGTCATCTCAGGGGCCAGTTTGGGTGAATCAGGAGGAAAGGAACCTTACTGGCATCATTCGTCCCTTGTTCACCCTTAAAAAGTTATATTTAGCTAAGCTGCCAGCCACTACTTATTCACATGGTTTACAAAAATCCATAGATAAGTTGTCATTTAGAGATGGAGGTGTTATTAATCGTATTAAAACCGGAACTAACAAGGCACTGTATCGTTCGTCCTCACTGAGGAGATGTACTTGGCAGATGCTTCAGGTAGAGGTAGTTCAAAGTGCAGAAGGAAGCCTTACCAAGCCAACTAAAGCCTCCCAGGAGGAGCACTTGCTAAGCTTTTCAGCAGGCACACTGGTTCTTAACAAGGGAGTAGGTTTTGTGGTGCTTCCCCTTCCTCAAATGCATTTCTGCATAGAGGGACTTACTATCACCAAGGTCCAGAGCAGCCTTTTTCCCTCACTGGGCAGTGTTTGAAGGTCAGCACGCTTGGGATGAGGTGCACCGCAGCTGAAATTTGAAATAGGAACCCAAACTGAAACATCCCAGTCAGTATGGTGGAGCAGAATACTTTGGCTTTGGAACAAACATTGTAGATTTATATTTTAATTTCCCCAAATGTCAAAAATCACTACGGAAGGTGTTAATGAAAAGATGAAATCTATAAAAAAAACCAAAAAAAACCAACCAAACAAAAAAACCCATTGGCTTTTCTTGTCAGGAGAAGGGGAATGACATAGCTTCTGCCCAGCTTTGCCTGCATCAGTATGTAGCAGGCATGAATGGCACAACTTTTCCGCTTTTTTTCTTCTGCCTTTTTCTGCTTGTACAGAACAGGAGCGTTAGTACTTGAAATACAGTAAGAAATAAAGAAATGCTAGTAAAAAATTAATAGCTTACAAAGCTGAATTACTTAGTGTAAAAATTGTCATTCCTGCTATCAATTTTTATTTCAACCAGATTAGGTGATTTTTTTTTTTAGGTTAAAAAAAAAAAAAAATATTAGTACTGAGTTTTAGATTTTAAAAACAAAAATTCATCCATTATTCAAGTAATTAATTGCGTGATGAGTAACACTCCGTGGAAGCTACTTCATTGTATTATCATTGTTTCTATTTTGTAATCATGCCTTCTCCTGCTCTTTTATGGTATGAAATCCTCGGAAAATGAGGCAGCTTTGGGTAGCCTGGGGTCCGGAGTTTTCCAGATATGGGAGAAGACAGAAATTATCACCCAGCATGGAAAGGGACCCTGAACACCAGGAAAAGAGTCCACATATTAGTGGTTGAAGGGCATGGGGTAACTGTGGTGGAGAAGTGGGGAAAAGAAACCTGATGCGGAGAAGACGATGCCTTTTGTGATATCCTCATGTGCGAACAAAGGGACTGGGGCAGCGGGGAGAGCTCTCAGCTACAGCTTCCAGTGACCCACTTGCTCTGGCAGGGCCTGAATTTGTTGACCTTCAGCATCTAATTCAAATGTTAACTGAACACTTAGGCTGCGTGCGAGGAGGATGTTTGGAGAGCTCTGTCCTCTGAATTTTTATTTCGCCCATTTATTCGGTTCAGTCTCTTTGGGTTTATAGCACAGGTACTTGTGAAGATCAAAACTGACAGGCTGCAGTGAAAAAATAACTTCTTCAGAGCAGAGGCTGGAAAAAGGGAGTCTCGAGCACTGTGGGATAGGAAAATGGAGAAAAAAGTAGCTCAAATCTCAACCATGATAGCTCAATTTTGTTATAGCAATAAATAACTCTCTTAGTCTCTGCTTTAGTTTAATGCATGTTAAATGCGAAAATAATTTTCATAGGTAAAGTCAAGAAATGCCGATTCTTTGAGAAGCAGGCTGGGATGAGACGAAATGAGCTCACCTGACAAATTACAGCAGAAAGGTTCAAAAAATAAATGAAAGAGGGAAAACCCCCCAGCAGAGAGGGATCGGGAGAGGTCTGCCAGAAAGACTGATATTCTGAACATCTGGCTTTTCAGTTGTTGATATATTTTATGTTTCTTCCATTTTTTTTTCAACTAATTCTTTTATAGCCAAAAGTACCTAGGGAGTTTTTCATCACTAAAACTCAAAGCAGACAAAATGCTTTCTCCCTTTTAAATGGAGGGGAAAGTGATGCACAGGTGCGGTCATTTGTTCAAGGTCCCCCAAGGAAGTCACTGACAAAGTCAATTAACGTCTTGTCCACTCAACCACAGTGCCATGCAGAGAAGGCGCTTCTACATGATGCGGGTCAAATTCATTGCACAAGCCATACCCACAGATATTTGAAGTCTGTTCCTCAAAAAGATGGATAAAGCACAGAAAACACTTTATTTCCAAGTATTCCAAAACCTCATCCTAGCTCAGAGCTTCATCTTGTGCCAGTGTTTCACTACCCTACGTTACATTTATGTAGATGTATGTATCTCTCCATAAAATATACTGATGATGCAATATTTCCATTGTTAAGCTGTCAGTGAAACGTTGACCTTTGCTCCTTTTAAAACAAACTTTCCTGTCAATCAAAATCTTGTTATACATGGATATGACATTAGACCTACGAATAACAATCTTGTTGATGGACAGCTCATCTGCAATGACTCTCTTTTTAAATTGCCCAGAGTTTAAAGCCTTGAACAGCCAACTAACCACACTCCCCTAAAACCTGAGAACTATACTTCAAAAAATACAATTCATAGTCATACAGGCTGTAAATTTCCCAAAGCAAACAAGCAAGCTGGAGAGTTGTAAGCATCTGGGGCTACATCTGAAAAGTAGGGGAAGCAGAGAAAAAGTGCAAGAAAACAGTTGAAGGTTTGGTAGAGCTTTTTCCCCGCCCCCCCCCTCCTAAGGGGTTTGAAGTTTAAACTGGGAAATTTTCAGCACGTTACTTTTAGTGACTACCAGTTTAGAAAAAACAAAAGGTGAAACAAATAGTAAAATTTAGATCAAAAAAAGTAGCTGATTTCTAAACCAAGAGAGTCAGTGACAAAAATTAGAGTCATCTTGGGACCACTACAACTTCCACCAGCTTGATGCAGTCACTCTGTAGGAGACCTCACACCTTCTGTATTACAAAGGTAAGAGTAAGGAGCTAGCACCATTGGTTAACATGTATTTACCACTCAACAACTTAAGTGTGTGGCTACAGACAGACGCCTTGTCTTCAGGTCACAGGGTAATTTGGGTTGGAAGGGACAGCAGAAGGTGTCTAGTCCAACCTCCTGCTCAGATCAGGGTTGGCTAGGAGATCAGACCAGGTTACCTGGGCCTCAAGTCAGGTCTTGAAAACCTATTCATTTTGGTTGAAAATTATCTCATTACTAGAGTACTTCCAGGGAACGTGACTTCCAAAGAACTCTGCCTCTCCTACCTTTTATCAAATAAGGATACCAAAAATTACTGTGATAGAGAGGAGAAAAAAACATTCATTCATCAGGGTAAATTAGAAAGGATACGCTTGTTTGAGCTGACCATTGTGGCTTCCAAATAGATACCTGACTGCATTTTGTGCCGTTTTGCTTGCTCTGCTGCCAGAAGGGCATCAAAAAGGCTTATCTGTTTCCTGCTATACCATTCATACGCTCTTACCCTTCTTATAACTAGAAAGGCTTCAGTTAACTTGCCAGCAGCCATTCAGGCTTAGTGTCTTACTCTAAAGCGCAGCCGTGTAGGAGTGCAGAACCACAGGGGTCCGTGCAGCAGAACCCATTCAGTTTTAGTTGTGTTCTGGCCAACAGGACTCCGCCAAGGAGAATAATTCTCCCAAGGCACAACATGGTGGCAAAGATCCTCTCCTTCAATGCCTGACTCCTACACGTGTACAATGCTGAATGATGCACGACATTTATCAAGCACCTTATCAGACACTCAGACCAGCATCATTTAAATGTGCCAAGACCATTTAACCTCATAGCTTCCTTTGGAGCGCTGAGGATTTCCTTAGAGTGCACTGAGATTAGGAAGTGAATTATTTCCCAAGAGTCCACAGTGTAGCTTTCCCTTCTCTTTTTGCTTTGTCTTTCTCACATATACTCTCTTAGCTCTAGCTGTGGTCCGTGCTTCAAAGCTATGGGAAGGGAAAGCTTTAGAAAAGAGAACATGGCTTGCTGATTTGCTTTTCTCCCGTTTCCGCCACCTTTGCAAAGGTAACCAATTTTTTCTGTGCTAATGAGGCTTCTCTAGGTTTAAGGGAAAGATAACAATCCTCAGCTTTACATGGGAAGAATGAATGTTCTTGGGCTCTCCAGAGAATATAGGATTTGGGTTTTGGGGAATACTGTGAAGCTAAACCATCTCCTTGCACTGCAGGAACTTAGTCATTGTCAAGTACCAGGATGTCACCACCCTTGGTCAAAATCTGGAGTGGTGGCAATGGCCACTGGGGATTCTCTCAAGCTGCTCAAGTTTTCGTTCAACACTCACTTCGTGATGACTTTGTGGAATTGCTAAGAAACTGGGTTTGGGGACAGTCATTGTTATATTTGTGCAGTTTTTGTCGCATAAAGTGCTAAAAGTTGAAGACTGCTGGGTGCTCTTTGACATTACCAGATCCATCCCCGCTTCTGTGCAAGGCAACAAAAAACATGTTCCATCACCTACAACAGGAGCAGACTCAGGTACAGCCAGGTGGCTTGCAGGACAGATTTCCACAAACCCACCCCAGATGCTTAGCCACAGGGCTCCTCCATTCACACGCTTTCTTTTCTGCAAACCTCTTTGGGGGAGGAAAAAAAAAAAAAATCATGTCTCATATCTCAAAGAAAATAGAGTCTACATTATTCATCAGGGCTGCACCACAGGTCTGTATGATTTACAGATCCTGTAATTTAGGAGAAGGCAAGAGAGGGGGGAAGGGGGGATTGAAAATGGAATTAAGAAAGAAAGAAGCTTTACACTATTCTACGTTTAGTAACCATAATGCTATAGAAACACTATTGTAAGCAGCAGTGTTTCAGTGTAACATCAGAGAAGATTCCCTTTTACTATAAAAAAAGTTTTGAATTAATGGAAGTTTCTGATGAGAATTAAGAACTATAGCCCACAAGGAATCCAAAACAAAAAAAGTTGAACCCACAGAATGCTATACCTGCAATATTAGAGTCAAAGTGTTGTTGTTTTTATGGGTGTCACTTTCAGATTTGGGAAATTACAGGCACCGTGATAAATATTTCAGGCAGCTGATTACAATGAAAAGTAATTAACCCAGCTACAACAACAGGTGTTGTATGGGGAACTGCTGGCTTTTATCGTGAAGTTGTGGGTGCATGTGCTAAGTGCGTTCGTCATTTTCTCCTTTCTTTTATTCAGAGAATGCCCTGGGGGAAGTATTCTGGTGCCAACATTTATAGGATATAATGAAGCGCCATTAAATATGTATCTGACTGCTAACAACTGTGTAGAGAAAGAATAACCTAACTATGGTTATGTAAGGCTGTCCATTCAGCCGGCTTTGGTAGTAGTAGTAGTCCCATCAGATCTCGTTTACCCTGTACTTAACTGCTGGTTTTGAGTTGAGGGGGAGAAGTGTTATTTTTTTTGTGTCACTTCATTTCATATTCTAATTAACAAACGCACACAACGGGATTCAGAACTCTGCTTGCTTTAACAGAAATAGTCCAAAATACCCATAAGTATGAACATGGCTGTCCGTAAATAATTGGGGAAAAAAAACATTAAAAGTGCAAAATAATAGATGTTCAGAGAGCTAGCGCATAGCACATGCATGGGTTTGAATGTTGTTACGCGTGTTCACTCAGAGCCCACTCCTGACAGCCAGGCTCAGGCACAGACTCAAGCACTTGCAAGGGGAGGATGCTAAAGTCACTGTCAGAATCAGACTCACGTTTTTGATTCTCTTTTTCCACAGAAGTCGCCCTTACACAGAAAATGCCAACAGACATATGGCAGCCTTTCCCCCCACCCCCAGATAATGCAAAATAAATGCAGATTCTTCACTCTCCCCCTCCTATCTGCATTTGGAAGGAGACAGAGGAGCTGTGTGTCTGCTTTTTCTGGCTTCCTCTAACCTGATACAGCCTTCCCCAGGCTCTGAGGGTCTTGAACAGGAGACGAAACACAGGTGAAAAACGGAGCAGGCAAGCCAGGTGAGCTGCTCCTGCAGAATTGCAGGGGGAAAATAACACTGGTTTTACTGACCCGAGCTGTCTTCTCTTCCAGACAAGACCACCCCCATCCTTTCCTTTTTTGCAAGAGATGTCTTGGGCTGCCTGGGCTGGTGCATCATTGGAAATGGGTCAGAAGCAGCAGTTTAGCGCAGGGCATCCTCTGTGCGTACGGACTCCTCACAGCCCGTGGGGGGAGACAAGCTCCCGACTCTTGTAGGGAGGGAGAAACCCATGTAGTCAGCATTGGCAAGCTGCAAACTCTCTGAACTCATAAAATTTGCATTTTCTTTCCCCTTCATGGGTTATTTCTCATTAGGACTATGCAGCAATGTGGAAAAGAAAAACATTAGTATAGATTGCTATGGATTTCCTCACCAATAATAAACTTAGCTGCATGCATTCCCTAAGGAAAAGGGCAAAGAAAATAACATTTATGACGGCACTTGTTATTTTTCTCCAGCAGGAATAGATAGAGGGGATGTGTTTGCAAGGTGGGTTTGTTTGTCTAAAGATAAACAGAATTGTCTCTCTTAAGCCAGTTACATGATTTATGAGGGAAGACTTTTCAGCTCCTGAACAGCCTTAACAGCCTCTAAACACGCTCGTAAAGTGTAATGTTCCTCCCATCTGAGGCTGCGTGAGTTCAAAAGTCATCTCCCGCTTGTGCAGAGATCACCACTGCCTCATAAACTGTGAATTTACGGGGAACAGGTTACATCCACTGACCCCCAGAGACAAAAGCCGAACCTGACATTGATTATTTAATATCTTACTGACAAATGCAGCTCAGAACAAAAAAATATTTGACTCCAGGCATTTGTAAGTCTGAGCTTTTGGGTTTGGGTTGGACTTTAAAATTGCAGGGGTTTTTTTGTGGTGCCTGCCATGTTACTTCCCATGATCAAATATAGACACGAGCATCTCACGGGGGAAGGCATTTTCCTTATCACAGATGTAAAGCGGTTCAAAAAAAGCACCCAGTCACATGAGAAGAATATGACGGCTTACAGTGGCTTCAGGAGCACACTTTGGCAGGTTGAAAAGAAAGAGCACACAACGTGAGGCAGGTAGAAAAGGTATTTGAGGGTAAAAGGCCCATCGCCACTAGCAGATTTGGGTTTCAGCGTTAAGCACCTACCCTAAACCTGCCACCTAAGCAGCGACAAGCAGCTTGCAATCCAAGTACAAACACATTTATCTGTCAGAAAAGGCTTCTCGGGAAGACTGTGCCTTGACATCTCAAGATTGACTGATAATTTTAATAAAGTCTGTTATCTGGCAGGGGGTTGTTTACCCCAACATTCAGTAACACCGTGTCGGTGCGTACGTGCACACGCACACCACACATGTGCCAAAAACACGGTCGTTTTCTGGCACCGGGAGCCTTTCCCTTGCAGAAATATTGCCGTGCTGACAGAGGCAGAACAACTTTGCCCGGCCGGCTCTGCCCTTCCCTGGCCCGTCAGTGCAGGTCCCAGCAGCGCTGTGCTCGGCACACACCACCATGTCATCGGCTCCCTGGCGTGCCCCTGCTTGCCCGGCTCTGCAAGGCTCCCCGGGAAGCTGCTCTCCCATGGGGAGGAGCGAGAAACCGAACTGCAGGAAAGCAGCTCTCTTTGTTTATCCAAATTCAAACAGTCCCACTGGAAGGGAAGGATGGATGCTTCCTAGGAAGGGCCCGGCTGCCCAGTTTCTCCCGTGACTGAGGCTGTTTCGTGCCACACCGAGTAAGGTTTTATGCACATTTCTGCCTGGAGGTTTCTGCACATCACCACATAATACCGACAGCTGGAATGGTTGGTGAATATACTTGCTATTCCTCCCTCAAAAACACTTACATAGAAATGAAACCCACCATCAAGAAAACTAATTGCATTAAGAAAGCAAAGTAGCTGTAATAACAGGCAAGTGCCAGGTAGCTGTTAAATAAATTCCATGGTCTGAAGCTAATAAAATCCAAGCAACTTAATAGCTTTGGGGAGATTTTCTCCCCATTTTATAAGGAAAAAGTTACAAAGGTTTCACCTAGGGTCTTTTTTAGTATTATGCATTGCATAATTTTGTTCACTTTTCCAATTTATCTTTGGAAAAACCACAATCCCAAGTGGGATATCTGGCAACAGCTTGAGAAATAGCAAGGCTAAACATCTTCAGTTCTAGCATCTCTTGCCATACATGCAAAGGTCCACCTGACTTGACCAAATTATAAAGCACTGAAAAACTCTGCTTGCAAAAGTTCGAATTGTTGACAGACACACTCTCTGAGCTACTGGAAAGGACACTGCATGCCATGGCTCTAGGGACTAAATAATCCTGAAGAGGTTCCCCCTGCAGCTGCAGCCCTGGGCAGAGGAGCTGAGGGCAAGGAGACCACGCTTGCTCACACTGCTGCCCCTCGAAAAGCGGGGAGGACGGCAGTGAAGAAAGCTGGGACAGCAATGAGATGGGAGAGGGGAAGCAGGTCAAGCACGGGAGGAGCCGGGCTGCTGCACAGGTGAGTGGTGGGCGCGTGAAGTCCTGGCAGACAGCTTCGGATCCACGAGCCTCAACACTTCCCTGGGGGCAGAAATTACTTCTGAACCCTGAGGGAAGAATGGACTTTTAACTGTCAGTAACAACAGTTTCCTTCCAGCTTGAAACCTAACTACTGTTACCTGTAAACCATTAGCTCAAGTCACAGAAGAATCTAGTCCTGTTGATGGCCAACATAAATGTTAATATGAAGACACACAACAGAAACTCTAGTTTACTAAAAACTTAGAAGAATTAAACATAGAAATCACAATAAAGGCATTTGAGGGTGGAATTTCACAGCCTAAAAATTCAGGAAATACTAGAATTGAAGCTGCTGTTATAAACATACTGCCATACCTCCTTTAGTTATGTTAGCCCAGACCATTTTATTTTTTTTCTATAGGATAATTGCTTCATTTAATGCATTTGCAGAATGAATCAGGCTTGTGTAGCAAGAAAGGCTGTTGCCTGTCTCAAGGGTTGCAGAAATTGCAAGTGGTCTGGAAAGCAGTCAAGGGGTGGCAGAGTGGCCTTGCACTTTAGAGCAAGCACCAGAGAGCGCCCTTCCTAGATTGTAGACACGTCCTCTGCTGTAAATATGCTTAACACTGGTGGGCAAGGAACATAGCCAAATTCTTCACAGGTGGGATGTGATTTCTATCCCTCTTGGAAAACCCTGCTTCTGAAAAGCTGAGTAGCAACAGCTGGAGCTGGAGCAGCAATAGCCATGATGCCTGCTATGGGACCATAAGCATCTTGGACAGACCACCCCAAGTTGGTCCAGTCTTCAGGCATAGTCTCATTTCTCTTCCTGCCTCCACCTCGCCCCAAAAACCCCAAGCACTCCACCCTACTGCCTTATCCATAACAAAGAGTATTCTTGGAGCTAAACTGGTATCTGTGAAGCACTTGAGATACTGAAAAAAAACCCTGCAGAAAAAAAAAATCAGAAATAAAGTAGCTGCTTTGTGTACAGAGCAGGATATAAACTGCATACAGTAAGTAAGGTAAAGGGCCAGCTGAACCACATATTCAGTAGGTCAGTATATACTCTCACAACAGCAGTTACCAAGCAAATTAACTAATTAACCAATATTGGCATCTTGTGCAGAAGAATAATATTCCATGATCATGTAATTTAAAAAAAAAAAAAAAAGAAAATCTCATTAGCATTTAAAGACACTAAAACCAGCCTTAAGAAGTGAGTTTTCATGACAAAAATTAGTCTGGAACCCTGTAACTTCTGAAATCTTTGTCTTTCCAACTTTTACATTGTTTAAAAATACTGCATAGATGGTCACTTTTTGTACATAACTGAGCGTGCAGAATGCCCTTCAGAGGGATGCATCAGCTCAGCTGCCATACACCCAGGGGTTATATTGCTTCTGGGAACCAACTGCTAGAAGACTGCAGAACACACAGTTTTGTTTTCAGAGTGTTTTTAGACATCAATTTATTTCTAAAGAGAGCCCTTTTGGGTTGCTTTTAACTAACTGAATGAAAAAAAAAATTCAGATCACTTCCTTTGGCCTAGGCTTTATATTTTATTATTTAGAAAAAATAAAAATCAATAAACTGACAAGCAATTCTTGTGTGATACAGACTCTAATTTAAACTTCACTTTAGCCAGGCAGCAGGCACAGAATTTGTGGTACAAGCTGTCGAGAGATGCTGAAAGTGCAGCCTTGGCAAAATAAAGGTTTGAGGGAGTCTATCTGTAGTATTATTTACAGACAGGACAGCTGTGCCGGTGACTGAAGTAAAACACCCTGACTAAATATAATCTGAAGCCAGAGATAAGTAAGTGTTTCAAAGCTACGTCCCTACAAGAGGCACATGTTTAGCTTTTCATGCATCACAATGGATGTCCCACATGAACTTTTTTCTTCTTCAGGTTTCCTTCAGCCCCCGACTGTCCCTGTCACCCTGTGCCAGATGGGAAGTGAGAGCTAAGCTGATCCACCTCTTTGTGGTGGAAACCCCCCGAGCTTCGGCTACAGGTTACTGAAGCCTTCATGAAAAATTCAGAGCTGGTATAACAAGCTTGCTGAAAGTAAAATGCGTGTCACATTATCCACCCTCCCTTTCTGCTAGCACTGAACTACCATCGCTGAGAAGTAGAAAACATGCCAGTAACAGGGATATAGATGTACAGGGATATAGATGCAAAAAATAAGCATTAAACTCATTCCTGTTTTCACCTTTTTATTTTAGTGGTAAAATTAATATAGTGTAAAAACTAAGGAGCAATAAAAGAACACAGAAAGTTGATTTATAGAGACGCACAGAGGAAGGGGACACTGAAAACTGCTAAGCTGCTGAAAAGATTGGGATGTGGGAGTAGTTTGTGCCTTTCTCAGTAGCTAAGCCTTTATGGTTGTTATGCATTAGATGCCATTTAAGAGTGGTAATATACTTCTTTGTTTCAAAAATTTATTTCAGATGCTAAATTCAGCGCCTTTTAGAGGTGTGATTTGCTGAAAGAGGAAGACATCAAGCAAAACAGTGGAAAGCAGAATGGCCCAAGTAGAGACTGGCTTGTAATTTGGCCCAGCCTTCCCATTTGTGCTTTTGTCCTGCAAGTGCAAGGGGACACATGTTCCCAGCCCTTACTGCGGGCAAAAGTGCGAGCTTGTCCCTGCCGTCTGACACATGAAATTCTTGAGACGGGCTATGGAAGTAATATAAATGCAGCACGTGGCTCTGTTCATTAGAGACTGCAGGCTCAGGGAGGTGGGAAGCAGTGTTCCCCTTTCAGCCCACTGCCTGCCACGTCACCCCCCAGGGAGTTTGCTTCTTGCCTGCATACTCTGTATTTGAGTATTTGCAGGGAAAAGCATAAATACGAGAGGTGGATAAACCAGAGAGAGGCTGTATAGGGATATACCCTGGTTGGGATAAACAAGGACTGTGTGGGACATCATTGCTTCTTTCCTTATCAAAGCTCCAACTTCCAAGACTTTGTCCCATATCCATTTGTCACTCGATATTTTTTCCTGAATTGAAATGGAGTCAAGCATGTCTCTAGGTGCGCCATCATATGGTGGAGAAGAAAGCCAAATGCAATGGGTACCCCACATGCCGCCTCTGACTCTGCCTGCCAGGAGAGCCCCACGACAGGCATGCACCCAGCTCTCCGTGGGAGAAGGAGAAGCAGCAGCATCCCAACCCTGGTCCTCTGAAGGAAACACAGTTCCTCAGAGATGCACTTTGTCCTTCACACGTGAAAATCCCATGCAAATGAAATGTGGGCAGAGAGATCTCCATGGGCTTCTTAACACTTGACTGAAATCGGTGCTTCTTTCAGCCCTGGTGCCAACACGCATGGTTCATTTTGGGTCACGCATAGCTATTCATGGGGCTCAGGCACATCTTGGAGCCTTTGGGGTGATCACAGACTCCATTCAGCTGTTTCAGAAGTATTATCAAGCTACCGAGATTACAGGCAAAACAAAAACCATACAGCAACTACACAATTTGCAAACTGATTCTCAGAAAGTAGCATTAGTAACAACTGGTCGTTTAAACAGAAATCACATTATTACAGTAGAGAGAATAATCTCAGTGGAGCTTTAACGCTGGGCAGGGCTTGACCCACGTATGAGGAAGATACAGGGAAAATCTAGCAATCAACACCCGAACACTCTGCAACTTTCTACAGCACCAGTACTCCCTTGCCAAGTAAAGGGAAGCCTGTGCTTCATCCACAACCAGCACAACTCGCTACTACACACGTGGGTGAGCGCTGTTCTTTTTCTTTTCTTTTGGCATTTTAGCCTGTAAGTCTCCATTAAGTGTATCAATACCTGCATCTTAATTTATGAGTGCATTTACCTCAACAGTTTCAGCCCTGAGGAGTAAAGTTATGAAATAACCTTTTTATAATGACAAAATGTAACCATGAAATTATTTCCGGTGGTCTCAGTAAGCCATCAAAAATAAAAAATTCTTGATATGTTTAAATGTGCCGTGCATATAAATTGTACTTCTAAATATTCAGTAAGCATCAAAAGTCTTCCCTAATCAGAGAAATAAATACAGGGATTCAGGATAAATATTCATGCAACAAATTTAATGGATCTCAGAGGGTCTATTGATGGAATAAATTGAAAGAAAAGGAAAAAAAAATAAAAGATCCATGCAGGGATCTTGTTATTTACCACAGAAGGGCAGCTGTCTCTGAGGTGAAACAGCAATTGCCAGTGCTGCACTGCAGCCTTGAACAGCAGCTTGGGTCATGACTTACGGATGTCGTATTGATCTGAAATAGCATGGGTAATCAAATAGGTTAAAAAAAAAAATGGAAACATAGCTGCAATATAGCAAGACCTTAGTGTTGTTAAAAATACCAGGAGACCATTAAATGCTTGAGATAACCTGAACTCCAAGTCTAAACATCACCTTATAAATCAGCTCCCACAACGGGGTCCTCTGGGGGCAGAAGGTGCACAGTGAAGTTTGGGAGCGTGCTTCAACTCTTAAAGCCTTCTCCTCATTAAAGCATTATTGAGATCATCTTCACTTCTCACATCCCCCTCTACTATGATGTTTTACGCTTTGCTGCTCATCAGGTGAAAATATTACCTACAGTCATCATGCAGACCAATTTAATGGAGACAAGAGTGTCACTAAGTCACCTAACATACCTTTTATAGCACTTACACGGTAGTGCATGCTACCTTAAACTCTGGGGCTGTTGGTGGATCCTAAAATTCCCGATTTATATTTCATTTGCTATTTAGAAAAGTAAAAAAAGCCAAACCCTCCTGGGAGAATAGAGCAAGTCTTCGAGATATTTTATGTGCTGTCCCCTGCTGTGCCAAAGCCTCACACCCGCCAGAGGGGGTACAGATGTTGAGCAGAGCCTTCGCTTGGGTGTGTGGGATGGTAGGAGCCAGAGTGGAGGAGACCCTTCTCCCACTATGTCCCCATTAATTCCTTGCAGGGGCCAGCAGAGCAGAGGGGAGGGGCCTGGAAGAAGCGGTTGCAGCTGCGTGACGCCCCCAGCTTTTGCTGCCTGGGGAAGCAGGAGTTCAGTGAGAAGGGATCGCAGGGGTGCCTGGGCATGCAGCAAACGGTGGATTTCAGTAGCTCTGTATAAAACGTGGGACCCGCACACGCTGAGTGCAGCATACCCCAACTCCACAGCAGGACAAGAAGCATCCACCTCCCTTGCCCCAACCCCTTTTCCCTGGAAGAAAACACGGGTGCACGGGTCAGAAGAGCACACGGTGCCCCCCGACCAGCTGGGCAGTCGGGGCCCAGGGCAGCGGGTCATGCCGCAGAGCTCCCCTACCTCCCAGGCAGGCAGCAGCACTGCCAGGCTGGGCAGCCCTTCACCCCGCTAGCTTGCCTCGGCCAAGCCAGGACCCCACATACAACAGCAGCCCTAATAGACACCCCAAATATAATCTCCCTAACAGTTAAATTGTGCATGAGAAAACAGATTCCTGGAAGGCATCTCACTTACTTGTCGTACATACAGGCAACAACAAGTGTCGCTCCGTGTCAGTTATAGCAATTGCTTTCTCCTGGAGAAACAGACCTTTGCCTTTATTAAGCAGCATTTGGATTAAGGCATAATTACCTGCCAGAATTACGTGCTTGCTTGGAGAGTTTAGGTGTTTCAGGCTAAAGAGTAGCTTGTGCAGATTATGTGTTATTTCTACACGTGTTTCTTGCTTTTCCAATTCCTTTTTGCTGAGAAAACTTCAACATAATCATTTCTGCATGAATACTCACTGACAGGACGCCACATAAGACTGATATGTACATAAGCTACTGAGAGCATGTAAGTAGTCTCAGACACACTGGAGAGAAAACCAGAAAGACTTAAAAAAAAAAAAGAAAATATGACCACATCTGTCTTTCTACTCACTACTTCCTGCTCTTGCCAAACTCAGAATTTAAAAAAAGAAAAAAAGGTAAGTAAAAGCCTAAGCATTTTTTGTCTTAACCAACTCTGAGATTTGTGACATGGTTTTACTCAAACCTGAGGTAAAAACACGCTTGCAACTCTTTCCCCAAATTACATCTTTTCTATTGATGTTTTGTAAAACTCTGGCTTTTGAAGTCATATCCCGTCATATCCAACTCTATCGTCAAACACTAGTGCAATTACCTTGATGAAAATGATTAATAATTCACTGGTGTTTTCTTTTACGTTATAGGAAGGCTTGTGACAGTTATGAATAGCATTCAGTTTTGTTTGCTAAGGATTTTTTCCTTATTTTCCCCTATCTCTATTATCTTACAACCTAATCCTCTGCCTACCTGCCCTGGCTGCTTTTACACTCCCTCATTGTTTACGAAATGAATAATTAATGGCTGATAACCTGTAGCCAAATCCCTCCCACCCCATTTCTCCAGCCTGGTCTATGCCATTTTCTAGTTTATTCCAGCAGCTTGGTTTACAAGCCTTGATATCACTTACATGTTTGAAAGAAAGAAACGAGAGCAAATAAAAGTGTAACAAGGTGAAAGTTCATGTTAACATGAGCTATAATACTTATCTACTTGTAGGTCATTTTTGCAGCATTTGTTACATAGCAAAATTAAATATGTCTAGCCTTATCTTTAGAAAGTAATACAAAAAATTGCAAAGAACATCTATAGCAGCAAGAAAATCACTGCAAATGCCTTGACCAGTTTCTAAAACATTTCTCCTGTTTTCCAGCACCAGACTATGTCATCCCTGTCCCTCAGGGCATCTTCCCAGCATCCACAAATGTCACTTGAATTCTCCACCCCTCATGGCTCAACAAAACACTGGTGTGCATTTACCACTTGTATTGCTGTATTTCGTTATTCAATGCACAAACATCAAAAAATGATCTCTGCCCCAACCAGCAAGTGACAGCTTACAAAAGTCTATGAAGCAGAGCCATCCCATGGGCACGCACAGCCCTCCATGCAGGGACAAGCTTCCGCTTCCCTGCACAGCAACAAAAGCTGGGTCAGGGGATGCTCATTTTGACTTTCCTGTGATGGCCCTGACTTCTGAAGACTCATTTTTAATTTAATTTTCCAGCTCAGCATCTAAACTAAGACCTGGCCCTCTTCTTGCTTCCATTACTTTGTACTAGCAGCAGTTTTGAGTCACTTGTGGGCATTGGAGCCCAGGTGCTGGCTCTCAGCTTGCCCTAGGTGTGTTCCTTAACACCTGCACAAGGAAGCCAAAGCTGCCTGAACTGCAGGTGAACAATAAAAAAAGAAAAAAAAAGTGCATGTGATCCAGACTAAGCATGCCATGAAATTCTAATATTGGGCATCCATTTTTCTTTTTCAGGCTAAAGTTGCATACATTTCTTTTTGGCATCAAAAAGGCAGCAAAACTTTGGCTACAGCTGTAACCCGGAGTGTTCGGATACTACACTAGCAATGAATGCATGTCAGCCTAGTTTAAACCAACTGAAGAGGGCTTTTGCAGACAGGGTAGTGCTGATGAACTTCATATCGTTCACACAGTACCCATTCAGTTGGGATTTTGTGACCAAAACAGTAAAGCATGTGTTCTTGGTTTTGTTGATGGTTCAAAAAGTTAAGATGACACACCTTTGCAGTTCTCCCACTGATATATATCATGTAAACAACTACAAATCCTGTTAAAATTGTTAAAATATATATATAATTAAATGCATCACATACTGTAATCTTACCGAAAAAGAGAATAGGATGATAAAACAAACAAGTGAAATGCAAAAAGTGAAGCTAAGAATTATTAAATCCAAATAAATTGTAAAAACTGGTAATTTAGAGTTTACACTTTTCATGGGAAACCCAAATTCATGCCCACTGACAAGTAATTAAAAAAAGGAGGCGCTCTCACTCACAATTAATCTGGGGCCTGATCCTCTGTGATGCCCTTGGCAGAGGGCAGAATCAGATTCCTGTGTATTAGTGGCACTTTCCCCAACACAATGAGCTGGTGGTAAATCCTCTGCCTTTCAAGAGAAGGAAATTAGTCAAGCTGGCTGGAAGATCAATGCTTTGAGACTTGATTTTGTTCCAGTGCCCATTCACTGGAAATTCAGACAGAGATGTGATTTTCAACATGCCGCCTCAGAGTTTCTGAAATGAAATCTATTTTTCATGATGCCTCTGCAATGAGAGAAATGGCAGTTTCTGACAGCAGCTGCCCTGCAGAGTCCCAGGCTCTGGGCAGATCGTGCTAGGTCCAGACACGGCCACTGCTTCAGATCACTTTTCTTTCAGGCTCCCTCAAGATAATCCAAGACCCCCAAACCATCGCCTATGGGATTTCGCTGCCCCAGGTTAACGATGGTCCTGACACTGGGGGCTTCCCCCAGAGCCATGCCCATTGGAAGGCCTGAGTCTCTCTGCATCACGGCTGACTTCTGAAAGGCAGAAGACCTTCAAGACCCAGTACCTTTCACAGAGCTACATGTTCCTGGCAGCCTGCAAAAGCTACCTACATCTCAAAAAATGTTGCTTGAAACTGAGAGGTTTTCCGTGGAACAGGTTGCAAAACATGCTACAAAGCAACACTTTTTTTCTCACTAAAAGTTATTTAATTAGAAAATCCTGACAAGTTTAATTGTTTAAAGTTAGGAATTCAACAGAGATGCACTTGAAAAAGTTTCCAGGGCAGGAGGGATGAAGACATGAAGAGTGGCCAGTGGGACATGAGCACCTGGCACTAAGCTCTGGATACCACTGGTCTCAGGGCTAAGCTTGGCAACACAACTATCCCAGCCAAAATACCATTGCTGGTGTCTCACTAGGAGGCAACATCTAACTTCTGATCATTTCTGCTTTCGGAGACTTGCTTGTAGTGGTAACTGTGAGTCAGGAGGTGTTGGCTCATTGCTGACTGTATCACAGAGCCTAGACAAGCAGCTCTGAACTGGGTCCTCCATATCTAAAAAGGAGATGTTAATTCCAAACATAATCCAGCACGGCACTTAGGCTTACTTCATCCGAGTGCATAAGAGGACTTGCAGTTTTCAGATGGCAAACGCTATGAAATACAAAAAAAAAAAAAAAAAAGTGTGAAGAAAATAGGGTGGTGCTCTGTTGAGAGGAAAAGAACAGAAAGAAGGTAGAAAGCATCCTGCAGTCACAGGTGAAGGAAATCAGTCAATAAAAGATGGCATAGGTATATGGCAGATAAAGAGAGCCTGAACATTTTTTAAGGAAGATATCAGAAAACACATGAAAATTTAAGATGAGATGTGAGGACATAAACAGATAGTTGGCATGAGGTAACTCTGAAACTACCTCATGAAATGGAGGGGCAAAAAAGGAAGCTTTCAGAGGGATTTCAGAATAAGCAACATTATGTCTGGTCCAAATCCCAGATGCTAAGGAAAAAATGAAGAAAAGGAAGAGAGACACTGGGGAAGGAGAAAGGAGTAATGATATCATCACGACAATATAATAAATCAAAAAGTCACATCTTTCTTAACCTAGCAAACAATCAAAGCATTTTTGTAGGAAAACCTTGTATGAAGAAAACACACAGTTGCTTAATTTCCAATTAAATCCAACAGCTAAGCCTTAATATTCTTTGCATTAAAAAATTAAATACTGACAGAACAACTTCTGAGAAATGTAATACTCTAATCCTCTCAAGAGACTTTTATAAAAGGGTTTTTAAAGACACAGCAGTTAAACAATTTCCACTAATAAGACCAGAAACATTCAAAGACATTTTGAAAAATTATATTCACCTGTGTGTCACATTCAGAGTTTGGGGCTTTTTCTGTATTCACACTATTGCCAAAGTACCTAAGAAATAAAAGTAACCTATGAAGAAACTAAATAAGTTCTTTTCTTTTCTTCCTGTGACAGAAGTTTTACACAAAGCTTCAAAAGGAAATTCTTTCCATGTGTTTTATTTCAGCCATAAAATACACATTATAGTAGCACTGAAACACTACAAGACACGTTTATGCTGCGCTCATATGGCCTTATGCCACCTGGCCAAGAGACATTGGTAAGGCAGTCAAGCACACACCCTGTCGTGTGCGCTCAGTTTTTATTGCCCATTCAAAAAACCCATCATTTTGAAAAGGAACAGGACTAATGCCAAGAAAACCCCAACCTGGATAAAATCAGAGTCAGCTAAACTTGCAGCCAAAATGCAAAGAAATCTGAATACCAACCTTCTATGTTGGACAAATATTTGGCCGATTCATTGACTTTTCCATTGTCACACTGTACCTCCCTGTTACAAGCGGGACTAAACCTTTCAGTGCTATCGATTTCAAGCTAAGCTGCTCTTCAGTTGTCCAATTTATCACCTTTTCTTAGGAACACTTACCACCTCTTTTCAGACTGAAAAAGAGCATGCACACACATGTGCAGCTACATGAATTTTCAAAACAGGCCCAGCAACAGGCTGAGCTCAGTACTGCACGCTGGGCTCTGCCTACCCTCCCGAATCCCCATCTGCTAACTGAATAGGTATTCATTCGTGTAGGGGGCTTTTGAAACACCCCTTATGGCTGCATAGCAAAGGGCAGACA
This sequence comes from Fregata magnificens, assembly GCA_013389945.1. Taxonomy (NCBI): domain Eukaryota; kingdom Metazoa; phylum Chordata; class Aves; order Suliformes; family Fregatidae; genus Fregata; species Fregata magnificens. Next base: position 15,808 of record WAAD01033139.1, on the reverse strand, counting down.
CCCACTATAAACACCATTGTTTTGGAGCCCTCTAGTAGAAGAATCACACAGAGTTGTAGTAGCAGCCCTTTCAATGGGCAGTTCCCGTGCCAGAAGAATTTGCTGTGCTGGCAAATTAACAGTTGTGTCTGCTACAGAAATGGGAAGGAGGTAAACTTCTAAGTGGAGGAGGTGGACTGTCCTATTTTGCTTTCTTCTTTTTTTCAGCTGAGATCTGTCGCACGTAACCCAACAGAAATGTCCCTGGAAATAAGCACTTTCATACTTAAATAAAAGTATGAAACTGGTAAGGCACCTATTTCTTTTGTAAGGGGAGAGATGGGTTTTATGACTTGGAAGATCATCCAGTTTTCAGAAACCTAGATTGCAAAGATTAACAAGTGTGGAAGAGATCCTCAAGGCACTGATCCAGTCAATTTGCCTGCTTTAATTGCTTTCAGATACATTCGTACATTAAGTGCATAAACGATTACGAGACATTCAAAGCCAGGGCTTACCACCCTTATCCGAGCGATCACATTAGAGTCCTAAATGAGACACCCATATGACTCCAGCTAAAACACACATACGTTTGTTTGTGTGAGCAGGGCTTTGCAGGCCCTAAAGCTGCCCACGTAAAATCACCAAAGCTAGAAATACATAGTGACGCTCCAAGCACCAACATCAACATGAAACGTCCTATGATTGTTTTTATCATGTTTTAGAACATCAACAGCAAGGGCTCTCGCTTCATGCATGGGATCCTTGTTTTAATTACGTTGGATAGCTTGTTTTAGTTCAGTTTATGGGCACATCCTGTGCACTCTTGCACAGTTGAGTAATCCCATTCAATTCCAGAGGCTTATTTATGAGCATAAAGATGACTTAGAGTAATAAAGAGCTACACCCTTGTCGTTCCAGCGCTCACCTGCTTACCGAGAATGTTATCATAATACAAACAATGAAAAAAAAAATCAGATTCCGTTTTCAGCCATGCCTGAGCAAAGCACAACTACGCAGAGAAGGGTAAACAAGGATCCTCCCACAGCTTCCAATTCCTGCGCTGGTTCAAGGTGAGGGAAGGAAATTGGAACTACAGTTCTTAGAAGGATGAAAAGCTCTTGTTTCACCGTGGATCCAAGACACACGATTCTGCCATTGTCTCTTTCATAGGAATGAAAACCTACTTTCGAATGCCGTACTTCTGGTTTGTTGTTTTTTTTTTTTAACACTACAAACTTTTCTTTCTTTCTGATTTGACATCAGGACTAAATTATGCAAACAACCTGATTTTATCAAGCATGCTGCTTTGTAATACAATTGCAAATTCTGACAGATTATAGTTCTGAAGGAACTGAGGTTTTTTAATCCTTGCTTTTGTTATCTTTTGTTTTACCTTTTATACCTGCTTATGTCAGTGTTTTTATTTCAACCAGCGATAAGCCTCCATGTCTCTCTCTTACTTTTTTTCCCACAGAAAATAGCCCTCTCCTACCCAGTTTTTCATCCTGCTTGCTTCTTGTCTCTCTCAGATGGAGGCTCTGCTGCAGCAGAGGACAGGCTAACACCCTGGGGGTAGAGCCAGCTCAGAAGGAAACAGGTATTTCCCTGCCAGCCACAAATTATTGGGATTCTCCCTACACAGAGGCAATTCAGGGAGAGGCTCCTGCCAATATAAATCCGCCTGGGCTCTGTAAACAGAAAGAAGGACCAGAAACTACGAGCTCGGGAGAGAGATTGCTTCTTTGTGGTAAACTAAGCTAATAAGTAAGTTTTAAAAAGACCAAGACCTCAAATGTTGAGAGCTTCAAAGAAGGATCAAGTTATGCAAGAATTGTGGGTGATATTTTGGGCAAAAATGTTACTTTGTATCTGCCAGTTGCATCCTTTATTTAGGCTTCAGAGACTGATCAGAAGGAAATCCAGTTAAAGAAAGAAGGAAGAGCGCAAAGGCCTTGCCTATAATTCCACAGCTTACCCCTGCCTGTGCAGCATGTTACGCTGGCATGCCAGAGCCAGACAGGGAGACACTGAAAAAGTCTGTCCCCTGATTTGTGCCACCTGCTAATGTCTCCTAACTGATGCTAGCTTGCAGCAGAGAGCTGCTGTTTCATATCAGCTAGCAGACNGCTGAATTTTATCTTGAAGCTTTGGGCCTATTAGCTCTGTACCCTGAAAATATGATCCATGCCACACTCAAACAGTTAATTTCTACAGTTACCAGTCCTGTCCAGTCCTTGTGTATCTCTCTCATGTATATGTCAAAAATCACCCACTCAACAGCCCAAAGGATTTACTTGGACATGGTACTTGTCCTTTGGATGAGCAATATTGTTAAATTAAGTCACCAAACCGTAGATCTCTCGATGGACAGCATTCCTGAAGATTTAACAGTCTTAAGATTGATTCTTAGCACAGTTATGCTAAGAACTTTGTATCCTTATATTTCATTCTGAGCATTTGTTTTTCTTCAATATTTTGTTTCATATTAAAGCTTACAAATTGAAATACAGATGGGATCAATATCCTCTGTTTTCAGTTTATATCATAATGAAAATCATCTTGCACAGTTTATACAAAAGACAACTTGTAGACCCCGGAAGAAATGACTACTGTGTCACCTGTGTAACGAGCCAAGCTTCTATGCTTCGCATATTGCTCGGGTCTTACGGCTATGGATGCTATATAGATTAAAAATACACACTGCATTAAACAGGGCGGGGTGAGAAGGTTTTCACTGTGTTTGGTGGTGGGGTTTTTGGATTTTTTTGTTTTGTTTTGTTGAAGTCGGTATTAGCAGGAAGGGACTAAACGGAGGAAACAAAACCGGAGTCCATCAGCAGGGATAAATACATTTACAACAACAAAACAAAAAAAAAACCAAAAAAAAAAGGACAGCAGAGTCCCCCCAAAGAGCCTGCAAAGCCCGCAGCCCGGCGGCAGAGCGGGGAGCTGCCCGNCGGCGGGAGGCGGCGGGGGCCGGGGCCGGGGCCGCGCTCCCGGCGCGGTGAGAAGGTGCCGTCCCCCGGCAGAGCAATCCCTAACAGGGAAATGTTTTCTTGCTGCAAAAGTTGTCGAGAGGCCGCCAGCCGCGGTCGGTGCTGGGAAGCGGCATAACGAGCCGTGCGGCCAGAGCCCCGCCGGCGGTTTTCCTGGCTCTGCTTCCTGCTTTTTTCTGGCGATTTCTGGCTCGGGTCAGGCTTCGCCCTGTTGATTCAGGGCATCCTTCGGAACACCTGCCTCGGAGCGGTTACCCGCGTTGTTATTAGGCGAGCGCAAAAGCCATGAAGTTCAGTTGCAATAAAATGTTAATAAAAAAGTTTATTGCGGGGTGTATAAACCTAAAATTTTAAATTAAGCAAGAGAGCAGCTTATAGGCAACTTCAAAGGTTATTTTGTTAAACGTAACTGTGTCCTACTATTTACAATGCAAAAGCTTGGTTAAATACGTTTTGTTTCGGCCAAACCATTCTTCCCGCGGGTTGGTTCTCTAGAAGGGGAAACCATCACCCCTCGTGGATTTTCATTTCGGGCATACAGTGTACTCGACAGGGGAATTTCCTATTACCAATTTTGTAGCCTGTTGTTTCTGAAGGATGGTTGCCATTAACACCTATTTTTCCTAGATAACGCGATGCTAAAGGAAAATCTGAAACGGCAATTGAAAAGCTGAAATGGATCGTGCTGCGGCTGCGGTTCAAATCATTTTTTTAAAAAGCTCCAAAAGCAGAGCTAATACCTTTAAACAGCTCAGTAGGGGCCAGACGCTCACACTGTTATTCAAACCGATTTAGTGTCATCAAAATCTGAAACGGAACTCAGAGGTAGAAATGCAAATATACAAAGCTGGTTAAACTCTCTGGTGCTGCCCATTAGTAAAATAATATGTTTCTTGCTCCAACTGAAGATTTTTCTGAGAGCATCAATTTTCTCTCCAAAAGATTAACACTCAAGTAACCTCACCAAGAAGCCAGTGATCTTAAAAACAAATTAACCAAAATGCAAAAGAGTCTTGAATTATCAGAACCAGTTTGCTTCATCTTACCATTAAGATTTGTAACATTTGCAGGAAATGCAAATTGAGATTGATATGTAAGTGGGCCACAAGTTTTGGTGGGGCATGGCATTGCTCAGAATTGCCTCTGTAAATTTTCCTTTCAGTCAGACACCTTAACTTGATGTTTTTCATTTACATTTCTCAAATTTTAGGTTTTGAAAATCAAGAGGATCCATCAAAATTGATGCTTTCATGAAAAGTGTTCTCAACTTTGATAATCTGTTGGGATTTTCTTTGAATAAACAAATGAATGGTCTGCCAAAGGAAGACAACAAGCTGTTTGTTCCCAATATTTGCTGCAGACTTTGAAGAGTCTTATTCAGTCTCGCCTGCTGATCCTCTGCATAGACCCTGGTCGGGCACCACTGTCTATTTCAGGAATCTCAGGGTCAGGTCCCTACCTCATGTCCCCCGGTGCTGTCAAGGTGTGCAAGTATAATAAATACGACTGCAAAACGCACCCACAGATATCACTTCAGTATTTAAGTAAGAGGCTGAGTTTTCCTCCCCTGCTAAGCACCCAGATGCCACAGAAAAACCAGAAAACCTCTGAACACTCAGCAGCTTTCAAAAACCAGAAGCCTGGCTTTAGATGCTCATCTTTCATTTTTCTTATTTCTGTTTTGGGGAATAACTTTTCTTGTTCCCTGTTGTAAGAAAGCTTGAAATTATGACCACAGAATCTCAATGGTAAGTTTTGACCTGCTGTTTTCAGTTGAGCCAGGATGATGCTCTTCTATTTGCTCTTCTTCCATTACTTGGAAAACAAAAGGAAACCAAAGATAGAAGTATTCTCTCCAGACGTCACTTGCCCCGGGGGTGGGAATAATAGCGGAAAAACTATGAAACGCTTTTTAAACTCATTTAACCAGGCGTACCTAGAGGTTGGTGCCCCCTACACACACCTCTGTAGCTGAATAGCCACGCACAGCCAGGGACCCTTCAGCATTGGAGAGCATCAGGGGGGTTGTGCTCTGGGGCTGCCACCACAAGCTCCGGCTGTGGAAGAGGTGCAGGCCTAGGGATACCTGCCATGGGGGTGTCACCCAAGCGTCACAGCAGCCCCAGGCAGGTGCGTGGCTGTACGAGGAACTTCCTAGCACACTGCCAATCCCTCACAGCTGCTTAAATCACACTGAACCATGCCCCAGCCCCTGGACCAGCTCAAACCTGCAGGCCAAGGTTGTGAAATCACCCTTAAAAACACAGCACAGGGTCTTCACACCCCTAAATCCTAAGGGAGCCCAGCTGAGAAATGGGTTCATTGCAGTGATACCTGGTAGCCTTTGCAGGATTAGGTAATGAAACCAATTAAAAATGCCTTTCCTCAAAAGGTGCATCACTCCTGCAGCCTTGGCTTTGAAATACTGCTTGCTACGGTTCCCCTGGGGGGGGTGTCAGGGATGCAGGCACAGGCTACAGCAGCATCCAAGTGAAGTGATCTTGCTAACCCCAAAGTTACAGCCAGCAATGCTTCTGAGCTTTTGCTATCTTTCTCAACAGGCAAACCCTAGGAACCTAATGGCAATTCAGAGCCCTTCTGTCCCAGTTTCCACCCTCACAGCACGAGACTTCAGTTTTTCAAGCCTTTTTAAACAAAAACCTTTCAGTATATTCTGCAATGCAGAGAGGAAGTCAGCAAAGTGCTGGGTAGGGAAGAGGGTTATTTGGAGGTTTTGCTAGCCACGTAATAAAAGTATAAGTGATTTTATCCAGAAGTCTTTCCATGACCAGAAAAGAACCACATGCAAAATTTGCTATAAGAGTATTTTTGCAAGGCCTTCTGGTAAGTGGTGCAACATAACAATGCAAGTCTGGCTCTATTTATCACAGCTTCACTACAAACATTGCCGCACTGGTAATTTCAGAAAAATAACAGATATTCTTCCTACCTGAGAGGTGACGGAAGCCGGTGGGCACTGCGTGTTCTGCACATCAGACTGTGCCTTACCTTCTCACATGCTCTGGAAAACTACCTCAGGCCCATATTCTCACCCACACCAGAGAGGAAGCTCCAACAGGAGCAATGTGTGTGGTCTGGTTTTGGCTGCCTCACCTCCAGGTACTCCTCATCAAACTTGGTGAGGGAACAACCTACGGGTCAGGAAAATGATTTTGCTTGCAGAAGCCTGCATTCAGTTGCCATCCTTCCCAAAGTGTTGTTCAGCTTCACCCTGCAACAGAAAACTGCACCTCTCCCTCCCTCTCAACCCACCCTAAGTAACAGGCTACAGCTGGGGCAAGGCATCTGCTCTGCACCCTGCTTCCCCGGGCGTTGGGAAAGGGTGTCCCTACCAAGAGGCACGGCCTGGGTGAACCGTCTCTCTGCTGGTGAAAAGCCAGCCGCAGGCTGAATATCCTTTGCTTTGAACAAAGCCTTGTAACTGGAAGTGCTTTTCAAGTGACTGGAAGAAAGTGCATGGTGTGAGAAGCAGGAGGCGGCACACAGCCTGAGCTGCCCTGGTTTGGCCCGGGGCTCCTGCTGTCCACAGCAAGTCGCTTAGCATTGCCGGGCCTCAGGTCCTTCTCCACAGGACACTGAGGAGTGGCTTAGGGACTGAAAACTATATAGCTAGCCCCTATATAAGCTTTAGTCAAGCTCTCAACTGTAGGTTTGTGTAGGGTTGAGTACATAGTTACGACAGCCACCCTATAAACCATCACAGCTTGCCGAGAGTCAGGATTTTGAGGGACCTTCATATAACATTGGCCCTTAGTTCAGCATTAGTACTCGCATGGGAAAAATAAAATAACAACAATTAAAAAAAAAGCCTGTGGGTAAATACAAAACAAATACTGAAGTGACACTTTTGCCCACAGCAACCGAAATCCAAAGACAATATCAGCTGTATGGAAGTATTTAGCCCACTTTCCATTGCTTTTTTAAAAAAGGAGTACAAAAGAGCCCAGTGCCCGCTCTGACAGGGATCCCTGCTGCCCCTGGCTCCCGGCTTTGCTCTAACCCTGTGGACAGCCTAATCCCGCTCCAGTGGAAACCAGCAGCAAGCCTCCTCCCAGCTTCACCACGGGCAGTAACTCTCCCTGAAAAAAACACGTAGCCAAAAGGACTAGCCTTTCTATGTTTAAAAAAAAAAAAATGCACCACCCCTCCTTTTTAAAAGGGGACTTTAGAGAAAAGATGTTGCAGGAGACGTTATCGTGCACGNCCGGAGCCGGAGGCGGGCAGGATCCCTCCCCGGGCAGGATAAAAATATTGACTGTAGATAAGGGAGGTGCAGGTGGGGACTGAGGGCACGGCGGTGGCTCCGGGCGGGCGTTAGCGGCGCTTGCCCCNTCCTCCCAGCTTCACCACGGGCAGTAACTCTCCCTGAAAAAAACACGTAGCCAAAAGGACTAGCCTTTCTATGTTTAAAAAAAAAAAAATGCACCACCCCTCCTTTTTAAAAGGGGACTTTAGAGAAAAGATGTTGCAGGAGACGTTATCGTGCACGGCTCTTTCAGAAGCTGGGCTGGTGGATTTAATAAATAAATAAAGAAAGAAAACAGCCGGCCTCCTCGCACTGCTCCCAGGGAGAAGCGAGAGCGGCCCGGTGCCCGCCCGGTGCCCGCCGGGGGAGCGGCGGGAAGCCGGGGCGTAGCTGCTGGGCGCAGAG
>WAAD01033138.1:145456-163752 GCA_013389945.1 Fregata magnificens | reverse complement strand
GGGTTTGTCCGCTCCTGTTGTGAGGCGCGTAGCTTCCACGCTTGCATATTTAGGAAAAAAAAAAAAAGGAAAAAGAGTTTTGCGTATTTAATAAAAGAAGGTAGAGTTGCATCCGTGACGCTAGCTGTTTCTCAGCCTTATAAAGAAGCCAGGTGTTGGTGATGCCTATTTTGAGGCAGATGAACAATCGCAGGGATTATCTCCCCTTCCCGGGAAGGAGGAAGCGTTTAAGTAAATCTCCAGACAGAATCTGAAGCAGATCATTATTGAGTTAAGACTGTGGTGTCTATCGTAATCCTGTCTGAGCAAAACGTACCAGAGGCTGTTGACAGATCAAAAAAATCAGCACAAGCTTCTGTGGTTTTGTGCCCTATTCAGTAAAATAAAGGAAAGTGTAGTAATTTCGATGCTTCTCTCATGTGACGGAACTTTGAAAGAGTGAAAGGGATGGCTTTAGCAGAGACTTCGCTTGGACTGTCTTTGACTTAGCCCAATAAAGTGAAACAAGGTGGTAACTGGTAAGAAGTGCAATACTTAAAACTGTGAAGGAAGACAGCATCTTGCCTTCTTATAGTGAAAGGCAGTTCCCAGGGCAGAATCTAGTACCTCTAGCTTATTTTTGCGAAATGGATGGAGATGGATATAAGTAACACTTGCAAGCATAGTGCAATGAAAATAAAACCTTTAGAAAAAATGGATAGGAACCTGCCAGCCTCCTTTCTCATTTGAGCTTTATGGAAGTTTTGCTGCTGGAAACTACTAAGACCTGGTTGTGACTTCATTTGCATTTGTTCTTTTATTCTCTAGTTTTACTAGTTCAGAGTTAGACTGGTCTTAACATACTGATCTCATTCTCAAAGCAGAGTGAAAAAATAAAGATAAATACTTTCTGCATTTACTCTGAGATGGATTTGATTCCTGATCTGATTGCTCCAAGGAGGCACTTGGGATGTGAAAGGTTACATTTTCATGGTAACTGTATGTATCGGTAAGCATGGAATTTCAAGAGACCAGGTTTAAGATGATGTTACTGCTGAAAAGAGTGGCCCTGTGGACCTCTATTCCAGCCCTCTGAATGTCCATTTTCATTGCCTCTTGTGTGCAGGTATAAGTGGTTGTGTGGTAGGCTGGAGTCATCCACCAAACTGGCCAGCAATTAGCACCATACAGAAAGTGAACCGATGGAGCTGACTGTGTGTCTGTACTAATGCTAGTGTATGTAACGGGGAGAGGCAGGTCTGCCCATTAGGCAGTGTCATGGATCAAAATCAGCTAAGCTGCTTGTGAAAGTGTTTCCTGAGGCTGCACTTCCCTGGAAAGGTGAGCTGGCATAGTGTTTGTGGCTTGGTTTTTTTGTGGGGTTTTTGTTTTGGTATTTTTTTTAGATGAAAGCTGTGCAATACTGTCTGTCTCCTTATTTCATGATGTGGCTAATATTCTCAGTCCCCCTCCCCCCCCGCCACTCTTTCACAGTAGAAATATTTTTATTTTGTTTCCTAAAAAAGTTTACTTTTGGATGATGACAAAACTGGTACATGTGGAGGGTTACAATAGTAGAACTGGAGAATTTTTAGATTGTCACCAATAATTCCACTGGTATCATTGCTAAAACAGATGTTCAGTTTTAGAGAACAAAAGCAGTTGTTGCTAAATGTAAAGATGGGACTACTAGCAGTAAATGAAGAAATTGCATTTAGACACAAAAAACAGGTGGATAAAGAATTGAAACAGGTGTAGTAAACAAAAAATTGCTCTCAGTTGCTCAGTTTTGGTCTCAACTGTATTTTAATAGCTGTTTCTGACATCAGAAAGATCTCTGTCCAAAAAGATGATAAAAGATGAGACTATTAGCAAAACTTTATTTACATCAGATGCATGCAAAGAATTCTTTTTGGAGATAAACAGTTTGGTTAGCTTTACTGAGACTAAGAACAATCGGCCTGAAAAAAAAAAAAATCAGTCTTCTGTTTATTGTATTATTTTAAAGTCTATGTTAGTACAGCAGCTCATAGATTTTATTCAGATATCTAGTGGAGAATAAATACTTGTCCTTGTAATGTCCAAGAATTTTATATAAGCCTTCGTGACATAGTTTAATGGCTTAATTGCGGCATTAAAATACTACTTCTTGAAAAAGTGCTGAATTTCCAGAACTTGGTGTGGTTTAGTTCTAAATGATTTTTGCACTGTGGCTCCTGCCCCTGTCTTGAACCTATTCTGTGGTGTACATGTCATATTGTTTAGAACTCCTTTCATGGAAACATTTTCTTTTAGGTCCCTTTTATTAAAGCTGAATGTAACTGGTGCCCTTGCAGAATTTATCTTTACAACTTCTCATGAAGAAGGTAAATTGCCCTTTATTATTCTTTGTTAGAAAAGGTAGTGTAAGATTTAATAAGTTACTATATCAAATAGTCTAGGTGGGTCTCAACAGTACAGTGCTTAAGTTAGATATTGACTTGCTGTATAGGACTTTGGTCTTGTGTAACCCTTGCTGAAGCTGCAGCCAGGAGAAAGGTATCATGGCAAAGATAATGAGAACTTAAAATGACCCCCTACCAAACTGAAGCCAGTTTAGCTGTGCACAGAAGCAGTTAATGATTGCACGGGAGGCCCAGCTTGGTGATGCTTGTAACCAATTAAATGTAGAGTTAATTCCTCTGTCTCTTTCTTGTCTCTGTGGAAGATAAAAATTAATTAAAATACCATTTAAAGGAAAGCATGAAATAAGGATGTAAAAAATGTTAGTGGTTTTTGCAGTGTAGTCTTTAACTACATAAGCATAAACCTTCCTGTAATACACTTATGCCCTGTGTTGGTAGTCTCTGCAGCATAATGTGAGTAGGTAATTAAGTTTGTACCTGGGGGTGGTGACAGTCTGTATGGAGTTTGCGTGGCCAGGTTTTGGTAGTGGGGGGGCTACAGGGGTGGCTTCTGTGAGAAGCTGCTAGAAGCCTCCCCCATGTCTGACAGAGCCAATGCCAGCCGGCTCCAAGATGGACCTGCCGCTGGCCAAGGCCAAGCCAATCGGCGATGGTGGTAGTGCCTCTGTGATAACATGTTTAACAAGGGGGAACAAAAAAACTGCGCAGTTGCAGCTAGAGAGAGGAATGAGGATATGTGAGAGGAACAACTCTGCAGACACCAAGGTCAGTGAAGAAGGAGGGAGAGGAGGTGCTCCCGGCGCCGGGGCAGAGATTCCNCTCCTGTGGGAGGGACCCCACGCTGGAGCGGGGGAAGAGTGTGAGGAGTCCTTGCCCTGAGGAGGAAGGAGTGGCAGAAACAATGTGTGATGAACTGACTGCAACCCCCATTCCCCATCCCCCTGTGCCGCTCAGGGGGAGGAGGTAGAGAATAATCGGGAGTGAAGTTAAGCCTGGGAAGAAGGGCGGGGTGGGGGGAAGGTGTTTTAAGACTTGGTTTTATTTCTCATTACCCTACTCTGATTGGATTGTTAATAAATTAAGCTAATTTTCCCAAGTTGAGTCTGTTTTGCCTGTGACGGTAACTACTGAGTGACCTCTCCCTGTCCTTATCTCGATCCATGAGCCTTTTGTTATTTTCTCTCCCCTGTCCAGTTGAGGAGGGGGAGTGATAGAACGGCTTTGGTGGGCACCTGGCATCCAGCCAGGATCAACCCAGCACACAGTCCTTCTCTGTCTCTCTGTAGACAGTGAAACAACTAGAATTTGGGGTTTCCTTGCTGGTGCCAAGTCTGGTGGTCCTTTCTAAACTTGCTCTTATTTATACTTAAACATACCTTTAGCTGGAAGAAATTCTGTGTGCCAGCTGTCAGGAGGTCTCATCTCTGGGACCATGCCTCCCAGTATAGAAGGCTCTTTGTGTTTTATATACACATGATCACTTGAAAAAAAAAAAATTCTCATTCTTGCAAAGATTCACTTTCAAATATGAACTAAGCCTAACGGGTTCAGTATTTCTAGCCTGCTCCACGCCTCTTTCCTTGCTGTTGTGGGCTTTCTTACAAAGGTCTAAGATCTGGTTGCTAAACTGCATTGAAAATAGAATTCCTCCAGAGCTGACGAGATCATTTTTTTTCCTTGATGATGTGGCATGTATCATTCGTGAATGCTTTGCTGTGGGGAGCTCAGCGTGCAATACAGAGCCATATATTAAAGAAAACTCCTTTTTCTCGAGCTAAGAGGCTTTGTAGGTGGGAGGCGTCTTAGACTTTCTTATTTGCCAGTGGGGAATAGGAGTTTCAAGCCAATCAGGAAGTTGTTAGCAAAAAAAACCAAAAAAAGAGCTAGTCATCTAAGGTGCTTTAGGTGAAGGAATTTCTGTGTTCTTTAATAGTAAGATATTTTGAGCTGTTTATACGTGGGTGGGGGAATAAGTTATTTTATATCTTTGGTAAGTCTGGTTTACTGTCAGAATCTAGTTCTAGGAAGATTTTGCTCCTGTGTTATTGGAAGAAGGTTGGTTATGTCATGTGTCAACTTCGTTTGCTATAAACTGAGGTTTCGGTGGAAGAAACATTTTGTTTTAGATGTAGGATTGGGCTGATAAGTCCTGCCATTTTACTTATTCATTTTGAAACTATTTCCGTAACTGTGATGGGCATGAATTGCTCCTTGTTCACTCTCTGGATATTCTGGAACATGCATTTATAGAGTAGTCCGTGAAGAGCCCGTGGAGTATAAGGTGGTTCAGGTTCTTAGCATTCCTGTTGACTTTTTCCACTTTGTGAATTTAATGTTGTGATGTGATTCATTTTCAGGTGTGTTTCAAAGATGCCTGGATGTTTGGTGTGACTGAGGTCAAGATTTAGGCTGAACTCCAGATGGTGGTCAGAGGATTACTTTGAGAGCTAATTACAAGTGTTCTTGGTATAAGTCTGAATAGCTACATCACAAATATTTTGCTTTAATGATTCATTGGGCAATTTAGTGGGGAAAAAAACCCAACTTTTTAATTGTCTGATGAAGCATGTTTTTCCCTTAGCCCATCTGGCTCATATTGAGCTGTACCCCAGCACTTGCAGGCTATTTTAATAGGTATTCATTTCCTGACTCTGAAAATGAAATCTATGATGTCTTTGAAGTCTGGATATCTCTTTTTCTCTGCGTGTGTGGCCTACATTTCTCCTTGCATCCATCTACTGAGTAAGCATACTGCTGTGGTGTGAGCTGTGAACAAAGACCTCTGCACATGGTTTATTCAGGCGTAGACTCCACTGAGTTAGTGTGTGCTATTTTTGGAGCTCCCTCGGGGAGAAGGTGGTCAGCCTATCGAACCTCAGAGCTGAGCAGAGGGGAGTGTAGCAATGTCAGCTTTGGTGTCACTGTGCTGGATCAGCCGGTGCTGGTGGTTCTGTCAGAGAGGATCCTGTTTTCTGTAAAGGGGGGTTAGTGGGGTCATCCAGCAGTGTGTTGGTGAGAAAATATTCATTTTACTCTGTTGGTTTGTTATTGTTGCCAGGAAACACCTTGTCCACCTTTCAGAGACTTGTGAGCTATAGCTGCTCCTATTTTAGCTCAACAGATTTGCCCTACGACTCATAGATAAAGGTCAATGCCCCTGACATCCTCAGCTCCAGATCACTGTGCCAGCCTGTCTTGTCAGGTTGAATTGTCACTGTCTTGTTTGGTGCCTGGTGCTGTGGCCACTACAATTTTGGCTGTTGGGCTGTGGCAGGACAGCTTGGTGCTAAAGGGGATGAAGTTTCCTCTCAGTTATATCCCTCCCTGTTTCTGGACTACTTGGGTATTCCTCAAAGAGCAGTTTCGCACTGGTGCTGTGTATCCAGTGCTGCTGCTGGCTTCAGATCAGCCAAGCACCTGAATGTTGGTGGAGGTGGAGAAAACATAGTGCTGGAGTCTCATGCTCGTGGTGCCACGGACCTCAGCAGGTAGCAGATTGATTTCTGAGTTTTCCTTCATATCATTTGTTTTCTACCTGCTTTCCTTATAACAACCTGAATGCTAAAGTTTGTGGTGTTGCTCAGTGGCATTAGGACACCCCTTTGGGAACGAGAATGTTTAAAAGTTGCTGTAGTCGTAGGATTGCTGGGAGGACTTCTCTCTCTTCATATCTTCTGAAGTGAAGGTTAGTATGTCATATAGCTGACACAGAGTACTTTGACCTTCCTGGTTCACTTACAAATAGAGTGCTCTTTTAATGGGTTATTTACATTCGTAAAGGTACAGTGTCCTGTAGTTTCGATGTACCTGCCTGTCTGTAATGGGAGGAAATACTGATGCTGGTTAACTGATTCGATATGTTCCTGTGATTTGTGCAGTCAAATTCAGGAGCTCAGTAAGATGACCAGGTGGGCAGTCGACTGACGACATATCTGTATGGAAGCCTCCTAGCACTCAGAGCCGTAGGAAGTGTTTGCAGGGTCATTTTTTCCCCTGTGTCTAGGGCCAGAATGTGCAAGTTGCAACAGAAGGAGTCATACTGATGTCCCTAAGAGGTGAAAGGATTTGTATGGGTTTTCCTTTGCTTTGTCAGGGAATGATTGACCTTGGGACCAGTGCCTTGAGCTTGCTGGTGAGGTGGCTACTTTCCTGTGGTTATGAACACACTGAAGCAGCAAAGATCATTCCCCAGACTCTGAGTGTGAGATTTGGTCAGTGCCGTCTTCAGAAACTCCATTACCATGAAGTCGATCTCTTTGCCTTCATTTCCAATAGGAACTGTCAGTTCTCTTTCGAAAAATCTAAATCTAAGCCCAGTCTTCCTGATTCATGGAGTGGGAGGCCATTGTATGTCTGATGCCAAATTGGCTGCTACTCAAGGTTCTCCAACACGTGATGCCTTGTGTTGCATCAGATGATGGATGGGTAATTTTGTTGATTCCCTCCTGGCCAAGGCATCCTTGAACCTTCTGCCTGTTTTGTGGGAGGCCCATATGGCTGCAGGACCAAAAGAAAACCCTAACTTCAGATTTGTGTTGCATCACACAGGCTGGGTGCTGGGTAGTTCTTGACTTACAACAGCCTGTTCTTCTCCAGTATGAGACCAGGAAAGATGGTAGTAAAGAAGCTGCTCAGCCAAATGGCATGTCTCTCTTCTTTGTGCTCAATAGGTTCAGTGTTTTCTTTGGAGGTCACAGTACTTCATATTCCTTAATTTCTCTTCTTTTCTGTTAAGTCATGCTTTTTCTTTCCTGGAGAGTCATGCTTTTTCCAGGTTGATCCCTAAGATTTCATTTCAATCTTTTTTCTGAAACCTCACATCTCCAAGGCAGAGGTGCTATACCACACTTTTGTGTTGAGAGAAGACTCCCCCCCCCCCAAATTAGAGGCTTAAATCTTCCAGATGTTCTTTGAAGCTACCACTAAGAGAGCAAGGCTATTGGCAGAGTCACTTGGAGGTGCATTAGAGACTCTCAGGAGCTTGTTTATGTTTTGTGTGGTGAGAGATATCCCTTGTCCTCCTTTCCCCCCGGGCTAGCTCAGATTATGCTGATAGTATTAGTGAGGAACACTTCCAAGTCTGATGTCATTCTATAGCAAAAACCTGGAGCTTTATTGAGATACTCAACAAACTCAAGCACTGGGACTTTGCAGAGTCATCCAGGAATGAAACTGCATTTTGTGAAGCAAAATATACTGAGATTGCTGTTTGCATGAGGACTCTGACGCTTGTTTTTAGATAGCTGCGAAAGAGTGGCTCCAAGCAGAGCTCTAAACAGGTTGTGCGTGCACAAAGTTATCTGAAGTTACAGAAGAGTTGTTTTTACATGGCTGGTGTTCCTTAATCTATATTGTCTGTATGACACTCTACTCCTTTTCTCTTTGTAGTTCTTTCAAACTCCAGCAGAAAGTTGACAAGAACTGTGAGTTTGGGATATGTGCAAAACCTCTATACCTGTGAACCTGCACAGAGGTGTGGGACTTGCCCTGCAGATATGGCCAAAGGGGAAAAAAAAATCTTGGGGAGGCTATACATCTCAAGCAGTTGAGTGTGAAAGTGAAAATGGATAATATATACAGAGCTGTAATTATTGGGAAGTAGCTGTGTTTCCCTAGACTTCCTGGCTAGTGGGAACCTTGAGAGTGTGACCCGAGTAATCTAAAAGAGATGGAGGGTTTCACTGTCTTGAGTAGCGTTGTGACTCTTTCGTGGACGCTTCCAAAAGGACAGAATATTGATAACAAGAACTGCAAGACATGCTGTGTTGAAATTTTATCTGCCTAAGTAGCTGCTAGTCCAATTCCATTAATGTTTGCATATTTAATAAACTTTTAATGTTGGATTTTAATGAGTTGCCAGTTATCTCTGAACATCCAGCAGCAGCAGTCACAGAGTCTAGGTGGCTCTCAAATGCGGATTTCTTTCACTTAGAAGGCATGTGGCCTTTCCTTTGGCAGTCAGCAGTTGACAGGCTAGAGCATGCTTTGATTCAGTTTGTACTGATGTACATCACCAATGAATTTCTTAATTTGGATGGAGCCCTAGGGTTAAGTTTTCAGGGGAGGAATCTTCTTAAAAAGCTGGATATAAGAGAACATGACCTTGGTTAATCTCATAACACACCATTTATCTACTTGGGATGATTCTTGCTAGTGATCTAATTATTTTGGCTGCAAAATGGGCCTCCTAGGGAATTTGTTTCTAATGTGGCGTTTGCTTGTTTACAATCCCAGTGCTTTTGCTTTGCCTTTTCAGCCTTTTTTTCCAAACATATATCAAACTCCTCAGAGCCCCAAGCAGGCTAAGAAGTGCCCTGGTTGTGCTGCACAGTTGGAACCAAGTGTCTCTAATGAGGTTATGGAAGATAATCTATTATTGAGGAGACCTTGGCAAAATTAAACAGAAAAATTCAGTGTTCATGCTTTTGAGATAAAAAAAAAGTGTAGTAAATATATGTCAGTATGTAAAAAGTAGCAGACAAGGTGAAAAGGAACTTTTGATAACACAGTGCAATTCTCAGTTCTGACACCTGTATGACTTTAAATAAGTCACTTCCCCATTCCCAATCTTTAGGATGAATTCTCAATATGCTGCTGTAATGTAGATAGTAAATGTGTAAGCTGTGAGGGTCACAGGGGTAAAGAAAGAAGCCCTTACTGCCTTCTTTGAGGTAAAACAACATAATAATTCAGTGACTGGACCCATCAGATTGGTTTCAGGTGACCTTTCAGTGTGCCCAGTAAAAAGCAGGAAAAATGTAATGTTTATGTAACATAGTAACTTTAGCTGAGAGCTGTATTTTAAACTGAAGTCCTTTTTATATCTCCAGAATACCAGTTTCTGAGAGGAAGAGCAAAGAGAGTTAACGACAAAAACTGATGGACCATTATATCTTCTGAAATGAGCCTATTCACACTTTTCTACTGGAGACTAACATGTCTTGAAGGTGAGTAGGTTTTGTATGTGACAGATGAGCTGCCCAATGTCTTGGGCCTTGACCATCAGTCTTCCCAAAGATAGATCTGCCCTCATTTCAGCTTAGTGTGCAACTGCCTTTCTGAGCTGTCACAGCCCATAGAAGCATGCTTATGAAAAATATGTGTTTTACCATTGGGAGGAATATGTAGGAAGTAGGTAATATTTTCCAGCATACCAATTAATTATCATTAATTTGGAAGCTCTTGAAAAAGCAAGAGTGCTTAGTGAAAGAGGTGAACCAATGGGAACATGGATATTTTTTGGTGAGTGGAGGAAACACAGGTGTGTTATTTGCAGGATGAGAAAGTTGTTTGTAAGACAAACTTTCGCCTAGTTTGATGAATGTATTAAATTAGGTAAGGCATTTTCAAGTTCTGTTCCAGTCGTACCTCAAATGATATTATCAGTGTTCAGAGTAGCTGAAGAAGACTGCTTGCTGTCAAAGATGGTAAATTAATTTCCCCAAAGTAAGGAACATAATGCTGGAATGAAATTAAATCAAAATTATATTTTTAAAGTTTGTGGTATCTCTTATTTTATTTTTATACTCAGCCCTTTAGGGCTGTAGTCAGTGACTGTACAGTATTGTTTTAAAATCCTTTAGTAACAGAAATCAAAATGGGAAATGTCACGTAAGTCCTGCACTCAACATTGAAATAAAACCAGGATTTCTGAGACAAACAGTTAAGGTTTAAAATATCTTGTTTTAGACTTTACTGTCACTTCAATAAATAACATATAAAAGGAAGCCATGAGCCTATGTAAGCCTAAGTTTGCCTGCTTAGCAGCATTAATTCTGATTTTTAATTAGGCTAATAAATTTGCTCTTCTGTTGGTTGCTTTATTGACAATTTTTCTATTTTTTGGTATGAACAACCTAGCACCTATAAACTCAAAGCTAACAGTGGAGTGCAAATGGTGAAAAATAGGTCTAGGTGGTTGTCAATTGTCATTCTGTCTGCACAGAAATTGTTCTAAAATGTCCAGCGTTGGAGTCACAGGCCTCTTGTGTGTAAATCCTTTTCGGTGTGAGGAAAATGGCCTTGTAGAAATTCAGCCTACACTGAACTTGGTTTTCCTGTGTTTTTGCAGATTTGAAGCTGTGTTGCATTATCCATGTGTGTTTCTTAAGTATTTGTATATGTGGTAGTGCTGATGAGCCTCTCATGAGTGTAGTACTTGACAGAGATAGGAGGGGATGCAATGTCAGGCGGCCTTACTACTGGAGAAAGAAAAGACTTGTTGCTGGAGAGAGAAATACTGTTCACATTCATTTGTGCTATTTGGTCTCTGGTGTAATCTGCACAATTCTGCATAAAAGGATGGAAACCTGAAACCCCCAAACCAAAAGTTGTTACTAAGTTCTAAAAGGTTCTCTTGTATTGACTAGTTGCCTGTGTTTTATGAGTGTCCTCTTCAGATTCAATAGGATGAGCTGTGGAATGTTTTGGGAACGTGTATGAGTAACTTAATTCATATACATTAGAGCCATGGGACTTCTATATGGAAAATTAGTCCTGGATGAAAGTGATTTGCAGTACTGGGTCCATGTTCCTGAATCAGCAGCTTTGCTTCTGATTCATTTTTCTTTAATTGTAAGTGTGTTGCCCTGGGTGTTCCTTATAGCTATGTGTGGGGAAAAGTAATATTAAAGTGCTCAAAAGTACAAACTGAGGTCAACTGAATATCTTCTTTTGTCATCTGGGACAACTGGATTTTGAGTTTCTTTTGTTACATGTAGTTAGACACTGAGAACTCCTGGAAGACTTTAAATAGGAACTTGCTATTGATGTTTCACACTTTCTGCCTAACAATGTGGAAGCTAATCTAATGCTCTGGAAAAGCAGGATGTGTTCCAAGATCTGTAAGTTGAATGTTTTCCATGTATATGGGAAAAAATAACAATTTTTAGCTGTACTGTGTTTGCAGTCTAAACATTCAAAACATGCTTGTAGATCTTGGAGTGCCATAGTTTCTTCTACGTTATACGTTCCTTATATGTAAAGAGGCTGTGAATGGTTACGTATTTGTATAATGATCTTCAGTTGTTTTTTGAGAGAAGGATATTTTAAGTGCAGTCTATGAATTCTGCACAAATAACTATCTGTATAATAATCTCCGATATTAAAAAGTTCTTGTGATGTTTGAGTGATTGCAGAAGTCTGTAGTTATATCACGTGCTGTTCATGTGTGGATGAAGGATGTTTTGAAGGTAAAGATGTTATCTGTGAACCCTTTTGCCAAAAAAATCTTGAAAACTAGGGAATCTCACTTGGAAATATTTATTCTGGTGTAGTCTGTACTTTTCTGTTGATGTGAATGAAATACCTCTTCTTCCTTTTGCTCTCTCCTCTTTTTTTCTGCTTTCACATCTTGTGAAAAGCGCAGCTTTAAACTGTGGAAAAAGATTATGCAACAAGGTAAAGAAAGAGGGAGAGTGAAAAGAGGATATTTTGCTTCTATAAAGCTGCTTTGTTCTCTGAGGTCAGGAAGAGCTGAGCTCCCAGTGATTTCATAAGCTCTTCCATTACCTGTTTACATACTGGTCAGTAAGCCTAAATGGATGGATCCTCCTCTGTATGAGTCATTAAGTAAATATCAGGCAGTGCTGGTATTCCTGATACTGTCTGCTCTGAGTACTTGCTCCTATTTCTTGCTTATCGTTGACTTGCTAATTTCTTAGCTGCTATCACAACCCCAGCAGATTTTGTCAGCACCAGGTCTTCTCACGGTGTGCAGTTGTAGAGAGAGACCTCCATTGGAGTTAGTAGCTGTTCGAGCCTTGTTAGAGGATATATTTTCAATGGTAGCTGGAAAATATTTGGAGATGTTTCCAGTAAAACAGTTGGTACTGATTCTTGGCTCAAAGCCTCCTCTTGATCAGAGGTGGCATTGTGGTTTGCCAGATGGCCTGCAAGCTGGATCTGGTGCCTGCTCTGATTGCATCCCTCCTGCAGGACAGGGCACAGGAAGAAGTGCATATCTGGCCTCCTGTGGGAGCACAAAGCACACTGTGTTCAGAGCTGTTACTAGAGCAGGAGGTGTCAGCGGTTCATTCCTGCTTGACTGCCTTTAAGGACAGCTGGCTGCTGCAGATAGGGCTTTAGGACTGGAGGTCTGTGCTTCTCCAGCAGCTGCTGCAGCCAAAGGGTGGCTGAGTAATGATGATGTGTTGCTGTCTCCTTGCAGGGGAGATTTGCAGCTTACATGGAGGGACATGGCACTTCAAGTATTTGTGCTCACTGGGAAGCTATACTAGGGAGGGAATAGGGCATGTTATCCACTGGGCCACCCAGGTACTATAAGACTGGCTTCCACTGTGCACACATTCAGGTATTGGATAGCCACTGGGTTTTGCCAAGACTCTGGATTTGTGTACATTTTTCATATGGATTAGACTGTAGCAGGCTTTTATCCTAAGTGTAAGGCCTTGGATAGGCATAGGGGTCCCTGTTAGCTTCTCTCCCTTGCCTATTTGTCCCTGATATGTCATCGCTTGTGGCCTTATGGGATTTGAAAACGCCTCAGTGCTTCTGGATTAAATTCTTGTCTCATCGGGAGAAAAATTTGCCACCAATTTAACCTGAATCTTGACTAAATACAGACAGTTTGAACATTGGGCAAAGATTCACAAACGGGATGATGCTGCCCACCCAGAATCAGTTGCCATCCTTACTTTCTCTGGGAGAGGGAATGTTTCCAGTGCTGGATACATTGGCTGGATAATGGCTGAGACCATTTTGGGGGAGCCATCCAGGCCACTAGAAATGAGAGCTGTGGAGAACTGCATAAACTTTTAAATACTCCTTTGCTTTTACTGATACTGTCTTCAGGACGTTGCTTATCCCCTTCTGCCAAGGGGAGCTCTTCCAGCCATCTCTAGAGATGCTTAAAGGAGTCCAGCTAATCATGGGGTTATCTCTTTTTTTCTGGAGATCTTGAGGGTTTCATGTTATAAACTGAAAGCACAATAGATGCAACTCAGTTGTGGTATAAGTAGTGTAAGCAGACTGAGACACACCAAGTTTCCTAGAGGAAGATCCATCAGATTCATCCCCACATTGAGTTTATAGCTGTTGTCAATGCTACAGCAGTGGATTTCACAGCTTGGTTGCTGGATGTATGCAGGCTTTTTTGGATGTTTCATTTGCTGTGTTGGGAACCATTTGTTTTGCTTCAACTGGATGTAAAATATTACTACTGGGGACTGATAGGATTCACTTAATGGCAAAGGAGGCTGTACTATCAACATCAGCCTGAGGCTTGCTGTTCTTAGAGCTGTTTTACACAGCCACTGCACTGCAATTAACTTTCCATGAACAAAACTTTAGGAATTCCTGATCTGGGACCTCAGTGTGCCAGGAGGATTCTGCAGCACACTTTTATTAGAGAATAAGTGTCCACACTGAAAGCTACTGCACACTTTTATTAAGATTTGCTATTAAGAAAATCAGTTTTGGTATGCAGAGCACATCAAGTTGTCGTTTAGTTAAGGGAATAAACTGTAAAAACCTTTTATCACATTGGAGAGGAAAAGGAGGTATCGCTTCAGATTCCTGTGGTGTTTTTTCCAGCTTACTGAGTATAACAATTCTATTTTCATGGTATATTTTTCCTACATTTAAATATTGTGTGGATGTATTTAAAAAAATGTTTGATTATGTTATGATCGTGTGTAATGATTAGATACTGATTAGTATGAAAGAGGTGCAGCATTCAATTAATTGTAAATTTGCCCAGTAGTGTTATTTGTCTGCATGTTGCCTTATCAAATAAGAAGATATTGTTTCTCAAGTACATTGCACTTGCCATCTTGAAACAGAATGACATTTCTATTAAAATAATGCTCCCAAGTAAAGGAGAAGTTTAGTATTAGTGATAAGGTTGATGGTAAACTTTTACTTAGTTCATTTAGCACTTGGTCTCCATTCTGTGCTGCGTCAGCATTGCATTATCTGTTATTTTGAAATAGCTGTGTTCAGAAAGGTGCTCAACTCTTGCGTTCAGATGTCTGTTACCACGGTTTATTTTTCCTTGAAATCCAAACACTGTTTTTGAGTTGATCCATCTTTTTAATCTCAAGCAAAGTGGAGTTCTGGTTTTATCTTTTTGATTTATGCAACCTTGATAAAAGCAGCCAGGTTATGCTGGAGTCAATTTGATGATAATAAATTCCTATTGTTCTTCCTTAAGCCACAGTGAAATAAGCTAAATTTAATGGCTGTTCTTCATGCCTTTTTGTCCAGTGCAGAAGAAAATTAAGCTATTTTGACCTTTCTCTGACATGTGTGGTCGGTGAAGATGAGGGCAGAGAAAGGCTTTGTAAAAATAAATGAAGACGATATCGGCCCTTCTAAAATTGTTTTTAATGCACTTCAGTATGCTCCAATTAAAGTCACAGCCTATGAAGGCAAGTGCAGGCAATCTCAGCTGCTATTTCATCTACCAACGCATTAACTTGGTTTCAAGTTTTTGTTCCTATCTTTGAAGCGCTCTGTCACAGAGGTTTTGTGGTAGCGGCTCTGAGTGGGTGCCGTGCACCTTATGGTGAGCTTTGTACTGCACTTCACCTAGAACATGCTTGCACTGCCAGAAAATCAGCTGTGCTGAATCTGAACAGGGGTGGCTGAAATCAAGAGCATGTCCCCGCCAGTGGTATACATACATGGATCAAAAAAAGGCTTACAATAAGCTGGAGGGTTTCAAACTTTAACACTGTGTATATACCTTTGCAAATACAGTTGCATACCTTTTTGTGGGAGGATCATAATTCTTCATGAAAGTGGAGAGACATGGTGTCTCCTGTAAACACTACTAGGCACAATACTGCTGAGATTAGAAAAAACCAAAAATAAAATAAAGCCAAAAACCCCCACCCAAACCCCAAATCCACTTGCTGATCCAATGGATGTACCAGTGTGTTTTACTGTGTATTTACTAATGTCAAGGGAGGCTGGGTAGAGCTTCAGTTGCCAGTCTTCCTCTGTGTTTAAGTTGTGCTGACTGGGTCTTTATCACAGTAAGGGCTGTGAATTCGTTCCCCCAAAGGGGTCTTGTAGAAGAGGTGGTGAGTATGACAACTCACGGTGCTGGGGACTGTTTCATTAGTTCATGACAGGCGTCTGCATGCAAACTGAAGCCTGCTGCTGGCAGGTACCTAAAAGTGTTATTCTGTTCCTGTGCTGATTGTGGGGGAGTCGGGAGAGATGCAGGTGCATCAAATGGATTGTGCATTTGCATTGTCTCTTGTAGCTGTAACTTATGAAGTAAAAATTAAGTGTGCATAGTTTAACACCCAAAAACCTGATAGTGCATGTGCTATGTGCGTATGTATGTATGTAACACTAACACTACACGTGTACTTTGTAGCGCTTCTGTTGTATTTGAAGAACTGAGCTGTGTTCTTTTAAATTGGTTGTGTTTTCTCCTGAGATGGCTGTTAAGGGGATGCTTTAATGTTTGCTTGACAAAATGTTGCAGCGGTAGCAGAGGATATTGTATTCTCAGTCTGTGTAATTTCAGGTCTAACAGAACTCCTACTTATGCTTTGGTACATTCCTGCTTCTCCACTGTATATTTTCTAGACAGCTGTGCTTGTGCTGGCTGACGTATCTAAAAAGTGATTACACAGGTGTCTTTATTTGCTCTGCCCTGTACTGATATCAGCCTTCAGCCAGTGCTCTGTTTTCAGCACCAGGATGGGCAAAGTGGAGATTGCAAAATGAGCTGGTGCTTAATTCCTTGCTTGTGGATGGGGGAGTATTGTGCACTGAGAACCTGAACAGCATAGCTTAGTGGTGAACTCGAATCATGGTTGGTTGTTTCAGGTATAGACTCTAGGAATTTGAAACCAGCCCTAATTTTGCCCTATAGAAGAGTTTCAAAATGTAGGTAATGTGACTCAAAGGAAAGGCTTTTCTGGATGCGCTTTTCTTCTAGAAAGTTATGATACATTTATCTAGCATCCTGTCTCTTGCATTTAAAATGATTGGCAGTTTATGGGAAGTGCCATCTGAAAAATGCAAGGGATTTGCTTTCTCACGGTGTGCAAAAGAAAACTTCACTTTGTTGTTTCTGTACTAGAAATGGCAAAGCTCTGTAATGGAGTTAGGGTGTATGCCACTGCAGGTTTTCATTTTGTTTTACTCTGAAAAGAGCTCATATCTTCAGAGATACGCATGTAGTTTGAAAACTGCTCCTGCTTTGGATGAGTCAAACCGAATTCTTAATTACATTGTTGTGAAAAATGGGGTTGTACAGAAACATTTTGCATCCCTTAAAAAAAAAAATGAATGTTGGTGCAATGGTGTTGATATTGGGTGTTGGATGATACAAAATTAAGGTCAGAGTTTGAGAAGAGCATACCCTGCCTACTTAAAAATGCCTCCCTTCCATTTTTGGGGAGCCAGATGTGCTAGCCTAGATTAAAACAGGTTGAGGGAGCAGCAGTGTAGCCAGCTTTTGAAAGTCAGGTCTTTCAGCTGCATGTCTAAACTAGTAGATACAATTCTACTTTTTATTAGTGTGTAGTATTTACTAAGACTTCTGTTCTCAAGTGTTATAAATGTTTCTGCATGTTGCTTAAAAAGATGGGAAAAAACCATCTTGCCTAAGAAATAGCTATGTTTTAATGTTGGGTAGAAATTTAGCTTATTGAGACCTCTTGGAATGAATGCTGTTAAATGAACTTTGCTATGTGTAGCAGTGAAGAGAATTTTATTAACACTGAAGGATTTTTATGCAAAAAGAAAGTACATATATAAATGGCTATAGACATGTCCAGTAAAAATGGGTAATTTTATTAAACTATGAATTTAAGGGAGTGTTAGAATGGTTGCCTGGGGCTTCAGTATGATTTTTCAGTACTCTGGATGGTTAATAGAGAATAGTCTAACTGCTAGGACAGAGAAGCCTAGAATAATTTTCCTTGTCCCAGTTAAGTCAAGAACTATTAGAGCAGTGGAAATAAGGTTTCAACAAGAGGGGAAAAAGGGTGAGGGAAGTGTCAGCTCTCACTCTTGCTAGTGAGAGAGGAGAGTACACAAATATACCAGAAGTTAGAACAGAAGAAGAGTGAGTAGCAGTTACCAGTGAAAATAGGCTAATGTTGCCAAAGCATGTAAGTGGATTAGGAATGGTTTTCACTCTTCCTGGTGCTTTTTTTAAAAAAAAAAAAAAAAAAAAAAAAGGCAAACCGTATGAGTATTTGTAGTAAGACGTGCAGGTCAAAGGAATATGTGATTTTCTTTGACCTGCATGTTTGTCAAGAAAGGCTTCTTTGTTATCAAGCCTGATGCTTGAGCCATTACGAATCATTTTTCCCCAACCTAGTACCACTGAATTGCACTACGCTGGCTACATAGGAGACCAACGGTGATCCGATGGCTTTGCTTCCTCTGATGCTGAGAGCAGGGAAGGCACAGCACCTACGAAACTGTAGTAAACCCCTTTCACTGTCTAGCTGACAGTGACATCAAGTACTTCTTAATGTATCTTTCTCCTTTTCCTAAGGTATTATATTTTTCTCCTGCCGTGTGTTGAGATACTTGATTATGATACTGCAATAGAAGTAAAATTTCTGAGCAGCATATTCAAGGGCCAGGAGCTTGAAAAGTGGGCTTGTGTGAGAGGTGTCTTTAACTTTCTCATTGCAACAACCTGTAGTGACTTACTGGGAATTACTCAGTAAGCAGAATTTCTAGTCTCTTTTTGAAGTGCCAGTGTAACAAGACAACTGGAAGGAACGAAAGGGTGTAATGAAGAAGGCCAGGTATTAGACAACAGCCCCACATGCGGCTGTATATGTGAAGGCTGTTTGCTCAGTAGCCACAACCAGTGACCATTATGTTTCTCGGCGGTCAGCCTTCTAGTCCAAGTCAACAATCGATAGACTACCCGTTAGAAGAAATGATGGGGCTCTTCACTAAAGGAAA
>WAAD01033138.1:123465-140391 GCA_013389945.1 Fregata magnificens | reverse complement strand
TATTAGTCATATCACCTAATATATCTGAAGACCTCAGACTCTATCGGCACAAAGGTGGTAGAGGAACCTAGAGGGAATGAGTCCTCCTAACAAACCAGACTGGGTATGAGAGTTGCACATGATACAGATAGAGGGGACATGAGAAAATGAGGGGACTTGCGGCCAAATGAGCTAAACCAGGAAGAGTATGCTCGCAGAGGCTCAGAAAGTCCTGGCCAGATCCCGAGACTACTTGTACCTGCCCAGTTTGCAAAGCCATTCCCTTGCATATTTAACATGTCCCTCAGAGCATCGTTCCTTGGAGCTCCCATGCTTATAATGCAGTTGCCTCTGCAGAAGGCCTAGTACAAAGGTTCAATACCTCAGAAATAAGTGAATTCTTTCAATTTCAATGTCAGCTTGAATGGTGTTATTCTAGCTTTTACTGTAATGCATTCCATACGGAGGCTGCTTGATCTTTTCATGTAGTATCTAAATTGCAGTCTAATTCAGCTGGCTCAGCATCCCCTCTCTTCTCTAGGTTGCTGGTATCTACACATTGGCCCTGGCCCAGTTGGCAGTAAGCTCATAGGAGAGCCTCTGAGATGCTACTGCCTGCTGATTTGCTGGGAACACATTGTGTAAATGAAATATAAAAGATGTACAGTCGTTTGTACATAAGTGGCTTCCAGCAAACTTGACACCACAGAGCAAGTAGGCCACTGAAGTACCTGCGGAGGCATCGTGGGAGAAGTGCATCATTTCCAGTTGCTTGCTCTGATTGCATTGTTTGTATAATCATTTGCTTTAAAACCAGTCTGTCCAAAAGGCAGCATGGCTGTGGGCACACTAGCGGGTAGGAAGACAAGGTGCAAATGAGGGCTCTTTTGACTTCCCTGTGCAGAGATAGGGTCATCAGGAATCACAGCATCGGTCTGATCTCCCTGCAGAACGGCTATATCTTGATTTTTTTTTTTATTTATTTTGGTTTTTTGTGTTTTAAAATCTTCAGTAACAGAGGCTGAACGTGCAGTCTCCTTCTTTTTCTCCTCTCCTGTTTCATCTTTTTGGCATTCATTTATAAAGAGAGCTGGAGGTACTCCCATCATTTTTCGCACTTGTGCTCAGACCTCTGTGGAAGCCAAGCACCCTGTGGGCCTCTGAATTACAAGTACCATTTTGGTGGCACCTTGCATCTTTGGGCTTCGGCTATTGCCAAACACCTAATGAATGTATGAAGTGAGTAAAGCACTTCTGCTATGAACTCTGCTGATACATAAGGGGTTAAACTAAGCTCTGTTTGTTAATGTTGATACTTTAAATTGTGCCAGAATGCTTTGAAAATGTCACAGCGGACAGGGCAGCAGGCAGTAAACACTGTTAAATGACAATACTGTTCAATATTTGCTGTTAATTGAGAGAGGCAGCAGCTGCTGGTATGCAGCTACAGCCAGGATGAATTAGTAATGAGTCTGTAACTCTGGGGTTTTTTTCTGGTTTAAAGTTGCATCAGCCCTTTATGGTTCAGTAGTTTGCTTGGGATAGAAATCAAAAATCATAGCAGGCCCTAAATTGAAGATTTATTTTGTTTTCCAGTGAGTTGTCATGGAGCTGTGGTGTCAGTGGTAAATTTGGCAACAGTAGTAAAATTGCCTTGTATTTAAGGACTAGACTTAAAGATTTCGGGTTAGCTTTTCCATCCTGTGTGGCAGACAGTGGGAATGTAGCAGGCAAAGCAAGCTCCTCCTTTGAAAGAAAGAACTTTTGTTGCTTTCTCACTGGTTTCCAAAGACATTTTCAGTTACAATTTCTTTGAACAGGAGTTTTGGTTCAACTTCCTTTGCTGGACTGCACTGCAGGTTGTGGTGTATGAAATAGTTCTGGCCCTTGCTGGAGGGACCCACAGCAGGAGAGGCAACAGTAATTCAACATTTTCCTTGTGCTTTCTTTGCACTTTTGCCATGCAAATGTGTTGAGTTTAACCTTTGAAAACTTGCTGATAAGCTGTTATCAGCCAACAGTTAAAATAACAAACCCTCCCACCTTGCTGAGTTGGGACAGGAACTTCCCAAGGCTTCAAGGCCTGGGTATTGTACAGGAACAGCATTAATCCAGGCAGAGCAACCAGGCTGGGGACAAAGTTTACTCTCTGAAGAAATCAGCCCCAGCTGCTAGTTTCATGCTGTTTATGCAACCTGTAAGTATTTATTTTGCACAAAACATTTTATTTTGATCTATAGATGTGATCGTGAGAGTGCAGAACCATGTTATAGTGGATAGCAGCATCTTTAACGGATCTTAAGTTGGACACAGGAAATTCTAGCTCTGTTGAAAACAATTCTAACAGTCCTATTGATTTCGGTACAGCTTGGCTTTCACCACAAGTAGAAGAATTTCGAAGCAAATAATGTTTTGTTTGTTCAGTTTTTTAAACAAAATCCATCTGCAGGGGTTAGCATTTGAATCCAAATACTCAGAATTCTTCTAACATTTTGTTAGGATGAGAAATACTAGATTGAAAAAATTCCTTGGGTGCACGATGATTATGTTAAAGAGGAAAAAAATCCAATCAGCAGGTATGTTTTGTAACCCTGTTTCCAGTTTGTATGACTTCTATATTACGTACGTTTGTTTTTTGTATTTGTTCTATTTGCATTAACAGTTTTTACCAAGTGGGTAAGTGCATTTATGCATTTTTAAGAGCTTAAATCTGCGATACACCATGCTGTCTTCTATATTGGCTTATAGATGCATAAAATCTTTCAGGCTGAATCTGGACAGCAAGTGTTAAAAGCCAATAGAATACTATAAAAGGTGGCGGTAAATGGAAGNTAAAAGTCCTTCAGCCCCAGAAGCCCCTTCTTGTCTAGGGTACTGACAATTCCTACCTTTGCTAGCAGTTGTCAAATGATTTTTTAAAATCTGTCCTTAGAAGGCTGTATTTTTTCACGTGAAATTCAATAATTTATTCCAGTGGCATTCTGCCAACTTCAGGCATCTAGTGTCTTATGAAAAGACAGCTTAGAGGAGACCTTATCACCATATTTTCAGTATTTAAAGGGTGGCTACCAAGAAGATGGGGACTCCCTTTTTACAAGGAGTCACGTGGAAAAGATGAGGGGTAATGGATACAAGTTATTCCTGGGGAGAGTCCGATTGGACACAAGAGGAAAATTTTTCACAATGAGAACAATCAGCCATTGGAATAATCTCCCCAGGGAAGTGGTGGATTCCCCAACATTGGACACTTTTAAGACTCGTCTAGACAGGGTGCTGGACCATCTTGTCTAGACTGCTTTTGGTAAGAAAGGTTGGACCAGATGATCCTTGAGTTCCCTTCCAACATGGTATTCTATGATTCTGTGTTTTTTACAAAGAACTCTCAAATTTTATGTGCTGTTTTCTATATATGTGAATTGTGTTTAAAAGTATAATGTAATCAAATACAATGTCTCCGGTTTTGTGTGTTTTTGATTCTCTCGGGTCAGTATTATTGTTTCATCTGTAGTATCTACTTACGATGTTTTTTTTTTAAGCAAGAAAATAAACCTTGGTGTGTTTACATGCACCATTCCTCTCTTAAAACAGTGGTAAAAATTGTAATTACTAGCTTTTGGGGCTTTTTTTCATTGATTTAGTAGAACCACCATGTAATTTTCTTGTAAACAAAGGCAAATATTTACATTTTAAATATATAAAAAAGTATAAACTCTAAAGTTTGTTTAATAAACCTGTTAAAATATATGTATATTTACTCTGGTTTTTATCTTAAAGTATCCTTCCTTACCTCTGTTGGAAGGAGTTGTTAACTGCTTAATTGTTCTCGACAGTGTGCTAATTAGGAATTAAACTATATACCTATGTGGTATGTTCCCAATTTCTAGAAGGTTTTTTGCTAGCTGTTTGACATGGTCTGTAACAAGGTGTATACGTGTTAATCTGCTTTGGAGTGGTCAAACGTCTGCACCTTAAAGAATTTGGATGCCATGTCTCACTCTTGCTCATGTTGTGGCCCCATCTTGCTTTCAGGACATGTCTGTGTGGCCACTGTACTGGTGCCAGTGAGTTGCTGACTGAGTGCATTTGTAAAACTACTTGGGCACCAGCTCCTACTAGAATAATGCTGGTATTGATGACCAGTTGTTTCAACTTGAGGCAGTGTACAGCAGAGCTCTGCTGACTTATCTGATTTGAGGATTTTATTTTTCTCTGCAAACTGTTGAGTAAGATGGAAGAAGTCCTCCATGAGGAGCATTGCCACTTGCTTAAATAACGCAATGTGAAAGCACAGCAAGAGGCTTTGGTGCACTGGTAGAATTACCTTCTGCTGCTGATGGTGGAGGAGTGTAAGTGGATGAACAGATTTACTACAGTTGTGTGTCTGTCATTGCCAATATCGATGTATTGCCTCCAGGAAGGTGATTGACCTGGAAATTATTCTGTAAATAAATGGTTAATACAGGGCAACAGTGGTTGCAAATTGGTACTTTCTTGTGCAAGAATATTGCTTTATCGTCATCCTCCTTTCTATTACCCAAATATAGCCTCTGAAAGTAGCCTAACCTTGACTTCACAAGCTTTCTCTTATTGGGAATATGGAATTACCTTTCCTGTTTTTCTGGCAAATTAGGGAAGATAAGGAGAGAACTAATACAGTGCTAAAATGAAATGGCAGTGGTGGCAAGGCTCTGTTGTTGGTGAAAGACCAGCAAATGTGTGCCGAGTTGAGCTATCGGTGCTGGGAATTTGTTTTGCAGGACTTGTTTTTGCTACTCCTTGGTCAGTAGTTTTTAAGGCATATTCAGTAGAAATTATTCAGCTTCTAAAATTGTGAACTTTTTTTCAAATACAAGATTTTCATGTTTGTTTCCTGTAACACAGTGTAGCTGTTATTCTCTTAAACTGTATGTATAATTGTAATGACCAATTCACAACTGTACCTTTGAGATGTTTTTCTGATGTTACCATCGAAAGTGACTGTTTTGGAATATGTAACTGCCAGTAACTAAATGTGCGAGAATATTGATGTCCAGCTAGCAGAAAAGGTTGTGAACAGTATGGGGTAAATTGCTCTGTGGAGGGACCCCTAGAAAACAAACAGCTCCTGCTAATAGTCATTGCTTTCTCCTATACAAGAGTGCTGGTGGCACCTTCTTTCTCACTAAGGATTGCTGTTACAGATCTCATTATTGTGTATCATAGAATCATTAAGGTTGGAAAAGACCTCTAAGATCATCAAGTCCAACCATCAACTAACACCACCATGCCTCCTAAACCAGGCCCTGGAGTGCCACGTCTATACGTTTTTTTGAACGCCTTCAGGGATGACGACTCCACCACCTCCCTGGGCAGCCTGTTCCAATGCTTAACCACTCTTTCAGTAAAGAAATTCTTCCTGATGTCCAATCTAAACCTCCCCTGACGCAACTTGAGGCCATTTCCTCTCGTCCTATCGCTAGTTTCTTGGGAGAAGAGTCCAACACCCGCTTCACTACAACCTCCCTTCAGGTAGTTGTAGAGAGCGATAAGGTCTCCCCTCAGCCTCCTCTTCTCCAAACTAAACAACTCCAGTTCCCTCAGCCGCTCCTCATAAGACTTGTTTTCTAGACCCTTCACCAGCTTCGTTGCCCTTCTCTGGACACGCTCCAGCACCTCAGTGTCTTTCTGGTACTGAGGGGCCCAAAACTGAACACAGTATTCGAGGTGCGGCCTCACCAGTGCCGACTACAGGGGCACGATCACTTCCCTACTCCTGCTGGTCACACTATTCCTAATACAACCCAGGATGCCGTTGGCCTTCTTGGCCACCTGGGCACACTGCTGGCTCATGTTCAGCCAGCTGTCGACCAGCACCCCCAGGTCCTTTTCCGCCGGGCAGCTTTCCAGCCACTCTTCCCCAAGCCTGTAGCGTTGCATGGGGTTGTTGTGACCAAAGTGCAGGACCCGGCTATATAACTTTTTAAATAATCCTGAAAGTTCATCTTGGATTAAATCGAAGTATGCAGTTTTGACATGGGAGGGGAATAAGTGATGCTTACTCCTACTTCTGCAAAAAATTAGGAATATGCTGAACTTCCCAAACTTTGGGAGTGGTCTTGAGACCAGCTGAATTGCATGTGGTGCATAACATGAGGCAGATGGTGCTTATGTTTTTCCAATGCCAGCTAGCTTTTGTTGTCTAAAGTCTCTTAATTCTGGCAAGGCAGTTGTGCTGGTATTACTGAATCCCTTCTTCAATGTTGTAGTAGCCTTGTTGTGTCTGTGATGATTAAGGATATAAGAAAAACAGTGTGTGCAGGTAGAGCTAGTCTCTTTTTAAGACCAGTTAGTTTAGTCTTTGCACTAAAGGCTAGTATCAGTCAGTTCTGTAATTTCAAAGGATTGATTAATTTTATGAACAATTGGGCTAAGTCTTGCGGCCTTTTAGATTTTTGTGGGGTGGGAAGAAGTTGCAGTAGGCTCAGGATTGGAAGTCTCAGTATGTATTGTCTGTTTGCTTGCATGTTTCTGATAGCAAGAGGAATAATGGTATTATGAGTTAGTAGGAGGACTGTAATAACTTATGCTTCTCCTAAAATTTGCTTAAAATTAGGAAAACAAATAACTTGGAGTTTAGTTATAAAATTAAGTGTAAAAAGTCATTAGTAGATTATCTTGAAGTACGCTATTTTAAAATCTAATCCAATTCTGAATGATGTAATTTTGTAATATGGAAAGCTGTGAGCTCTCTTACTGGAGCTGCTTGCTTAATTTAGGTTAAAATTCTACCATAAAATGATTATAGAATGTATGCCTGTGCTAAGAAAGGATGTACTAAATGTGTTGAGGTCTTTTTCTATTCCCAGCTTCTTTTCAAAAGTGCATACTTATTTTTATGTTTTCTGCTCCATTTAAATGTGCCACATAACATCAGGATGTGTGAATGGGATGTTTCGGATGGATCACAGGAGCATTTATTTAAATACATTTTTGTTCAGTAGGATTCTAGTTTTCTTGCTCTTCTTTCTAGAGAGAAGAATTCAGTGCTGGACTGTCCTAAACATTACTCATGGTGCAACTTCAGAGAACAGCTTGATTTATCTGACTTGAAGAGGAGGCACATGTGCAGTAAGCCAAGAGGACATGGGCTTTCAGTGCATCTGGAAAAATGATCAGGTATCAGCAGTTGTTGATGTTTAAACCATAGTAACTAGTCAAAAACTTGAGAAGTGAAACAATAATGCACTCACTCCTGCAGTTGTCCTTAAATTTTAGGTATGCTTTCCTTTCAATGGTAGGAATGAGGTAAGTTTATCTTCTTGTTTTATGATGTGTCCATAGCCATTTAACTGCTGAACTTGCTCATTTGCAGTAGCTCAGTTGCAGACACCTAACAGGATCCACTTCAGATGTGAGTGAGCAGAAAGGGACAAGTGCCAAAGGGGTGTTTGCATAGATTGAGCTGAAGTTAATCTTACAATGTTTAGATTCTTCAAATATAACTTGAACTCTGAAAGCATTTGAATCTATTAATTCAGGTTTATTGACTTTCTGAGGGGATAACTGATATATTATTTTTCGACTGCTATACATACTTTTTCATTGTACTTACTCTGGTGATTGGCTGGAGAATGCAGATGTCCTCACAGGAATCCAGGCTGTTGTAGCTGGAGTAGAGACACCAGAAAAGTTCCAGAAAATGCAGAGTTGTGGTTCATTTTGAAATCTGAGCAGGTTATAGGTTCAATAATGTAAGAACTGTATGTTTGTAGCTATTTGTTTGTTTTCAAGCAGCGGTTCATCATTTCTAAAATAAAGTAGTGTCAAACTTTACTATTGGAGGTAACTACTCTGCATAGGTACTTGGATTAGCTGGCTCACTTGTTGCTGATTCTGTGTCTGATGTCTGTTGCCATAGGTAGTGCAGAGCTTGTGCATCTCTGGTGTCCTGCCCCCGACGCTTCCCTTTGGCAAGTATCAGGCATGATCAGGGACTTGCTTTAGCAAGCTCACAGCCCATTTTGTTATAGTGAAGGGGGACTCATTAAAAAGTAACTTGGCAATTTGGTGGTAGACAGCATTTGTTTGTTTTGTACTTCTGTTCACAGTTGTGCTGCCTGTCTTGGAGAAGACAGAGCCTGCACCACGGAGGAGGTGACTGCTGTCTGGGAACAGGCGGGTTCAGCAAAGGGAGAGAAGCTTTGGGAGGCTGAGCAGGGCAGGCAAGGAGGAAGGAGTGAGAGATGCAGTAGGCAGCCAGGAGCCTGCGGCTCATGCAGGGAGACTAAGGTAACACTGAGAAGCAGACAGTCCTCAGAGGTGATGAGACACTTCCCTAGGGACCAGACAGCGCTGTGCAGAGTTTGCTGCAATTTGGACATTGAGGGCTAAATGGAAGCCTGGAAACAAGGCACAGCAGGCAGGTAGGGTTGAATATAAACCCTTCCTGTTTCTAGTCTGACTGACCTGGTCTCTCTGAGCTTCCCTTACTGAAAGCATTCTAGTTCATATTCTAAGGAAACTTGGCTTTTTTTCTTCAGGGAGCTCCCCGCGAGGCAAAGGTCTCTGCTTATTTGGCAAAGACCTCTGACTGACAAGGAGTCAGACAGGTTGATCCTGTTGACTAATTACAATTTCCTTTTCTGAGGAGTGGCCAGCTGTGCAAGAACACCTTTGGACATGATAGAGAGACCACTGAGGACACACGGTTAGGAGCTTTAAGATGGCTTTTGAAGACTCCGGTGTACTATTTTTCCCCTCTGTCCTCAAAGTGAGTCTTTATGGTCTGCTGTCACTTTTGAAATGTGACGTAAATGGCAGGAGGTTTCCTTCTTTCTGTCTCATACTCTCTAATCTTCTAATGCATCTGTGTGAGCTTGCAATATTTTTTTATAATGTATATCGCCTTCGATGTTAGCATCATACTTAATGTGTTTTGGATATTGCTATTCCTAAGAATATAATCTGTTGAATCTGTGTCATATATGCAGTTTTTTAGTTTAACTATACTTATTTTATGTATTAAAAATTAAATGGTAAAACTTGTATGTTACCAGCTGTGCATATATCTATGTGAGGAACTGAAAAGGAGCAAATTGTATAAAAATTATGTAATCTTTTGGGCATTAAGTTTAGAGGAATTATTTTTAAAAAAATTGTTTCCTGTTTTCTTTATAGATGTTAGCTGAAAAATCACTTATTCTTGTCTCTTTAATTGTAAAATTATCTAAAGTTTTCTTCAGTTAGTGAAGGTATATATGCATAATGCAAGAAAACATTTGGTTGCTTCACTCAAGGAGACTGAAAATTATTTTGGTCTGTACATTTTCTTTACATTTGTATGATCTTTGTAATAAGGAGTTACTTCATGCAGAGAAAGCTACAGATGTGTAGGATTTAGGAGGTGCCTAAGCCACCTCTGAGTGGGATTGCAGGAAGATGTGAGATGGAGCTACGTTTTGGGATTAATTTCTTAATATAAAAGCTGTCAATTTTTACCCATTCTGTGAGGAGTGGTGGGTGCCGTAGGGGCAGAGCATCCATATATTTAGACTCTAGCTATCCCTCGTTACAAGTTATAATTAAGGTGAAGTATTTTACTGAAGAATTAAATTCTCCGTTGATTTGAACCTGGTTTCATCTCAATGAAAGCAATTAGTTGCATGAACTACCCTGTCCTTGCTTCATCAACAACAATTCATCAGTTGCTTCATCAATATTGCTGCTTCTTATTTATCTTATTTTTTTCCAGCTAATAGACAAGGCAGTCTATATTGGAATGCTAGATGCGTAGTAGTGGCTTAAGGATAGAAAGTACAGCTTGTAAGGGGGACTATGACTTTTAGTAGATGGCATGTAATGG
Organism: Fregata magnificens; assembly: GCA_013389945.1. Lineage (NCBI taxonomy): Eukaryota > Metazoa > Chordata > Aves > Suliformes > Fregatidae > Fregata > Fregata magnificens. The sequence continues at coordinate 130,571 of WAAD01033138.1, read as the reverse complement.
GAGAGCAAGTGAACCAGGCAAGCTTCTAATCACGTAGTCTGTCATGTTTTTTTCCTCCAGTATACTATATCTTTTCTGAAAAGTATACAAGCACTTTCTGTAAACCTTTCCTTACTAATAAGGGGGAGATTGGAGTTTGAGCAGGCTCACATCTCTCTGCTTGAAGGGAAGTGCAGTCACCTTTTTTTTACTCTGCTTATGGAGTACTGTATGTTATAAAACACTCTTGTGAAGGAGTTGTCCTGGAAGGTCCCAGGGTTAATGGTTCAGCTGACATGTTTTTGAACATGACTCTCCCTCTTTCTCTTTTAGCCATGACTTGAATTTACTAACGTGGTGCTTATTTTCCCTGGATGGGCAAATCTTGTGCAATACAAAGCTGATGGTTTGATTGAGTTGGAGTATTAGGACATTTGCTAACTTTTATGTGCCATTTTGGTGAAGGCTGTTTAATTTTTGGTTGTCGCTTAAGGACAGCTCTATGACTTAATTCAGAAAGCAAGTATTTGGTATGCCATACAGCATCTCCTGAGAGTGTTCTGCTTTGGGGTGGTGCCTTCTACATCATACTGCATTGTCCAACATTGTGCTTGAAAACAAGGATCAAAATCACCACTGCTGAGAAGTTTAACGCTCCTAATCCGAATATTCTGGACCAAAAATCTGTTAATCATGATTGTAACTATTTAAAGTGTTGTCATAACTCTTCATGAAGTGAGTAATTCTGTGTTGTGATACCTCAGACAAATCACGAGGACTCTTCTAGGGTCTGCATTTAGCAGTGGGGGTACAGAAGCAGTCTCTTGAGAGAGGACAAAAAAGCAGTAAGCTCCAAAGCAAAAGCTACTGATAGCTTCATGACTGACGCTAGTCTGGGAGGACGATGCTGAGCAGGTTTTATTTGTCTTGAGAATATTTACATAGGGCTGATCCACTGTTCTTGAAGGAACTTTATCACAGTACTACAGAGAAGACTGTTAGTACTAAATATAGTGCCTTATTCTGGCAGTCTCTAACTTATAAATGCTTGAATTCTGCTGTCTTAATGGGCTTTCAGCAGTTTTTGTAGTTTTTTTGGTAGAAATCTGAATAATATTCCTCAGAGAGGTTGTATAACAGTAGCAAGGATGGAAAGATTTAATTCAGCAAGACCTCTTACTGCAAAAGATCAGATTCATTTTTTTATCTTCTGGTCTTGCTGCAAAGCTTTCACTAGTTTGATATCTTCATAGGAGAAGAGGCCTGAAAGGTTCCAAAAGATGATCTTGACCCTTTGCATCAAAGCATCATCACTATTGCTGGACAATTCTTGAGATGATTTTTTTTTTCCTTAGGCTGGTGCTTCACTGTGTTTACCATTAAGAAAAGTTCTTCTAATGGCCTAAGTAAATTTTTCTTATTGCAGTTTGAGTCCGTTACTACTTCTACTCACCACAGATGTGGAGGATAGGTTTCCTCTTTCTTTGCAGAAACTATTTCTATATTTAATAGAAATATATCATATCCCAGTCTTACCTTCTCTTTTTACTCTGTTCAGATTGAGCAACCTCAGTGAGTTAGCTCACTCACCCCTCATAGCTCACCTTATTAACTGTCTGTCTTCTCCCGTAGTTCTGTTGTGGTTTCTCTTTTTCTTGACAAGCCTGACCCAAAAATGGACTTTACCAAAGGCTTTATCTTTGTACTGAAGAATAGAAAGCTGAGTAGATTGGGAATTTGTGCTCCTGTCAATGGATAGAAGTTGCCTTGTTTGTGACAACTTGATATTTATAATTTGTGCTCAGTCTGTGATCCTCTCTATCCCGAATCCTTATCTACAGAACAGCTGCTCAGCAGTTTCTATATTTGTGCAGGTGATTTTTTTTTTTTTCCTCTGAACAAAACCTGACCTTGGGGAATTGTACTGCATTTTTTAATCACTTCTCCAGTTTCATTAATTCCTCCCCCCAGTAGCTTCCCATTTATGCGTGCCTTTTTGTGGTAATATGCCTTTTTGTGGAAATAACATAAATTATAGGACTTTTTCTTTCCACATGGCACTAATACTGAGGTTTCATTGTCAGATCTCTCATTTCTTTTGCAGGCTCCTAACCTGGGAGAGGAAAGGTGACTGCAGCTCAGTTGGCTTTAAAAGTGTCCCTTATAACTGCTAATTATACATATTTGTATTTACTTCCTTTGCAGTATTTCTCACTTCTGGCAATTCTATTAGAGTTAATTATTGTTATGGAAGACTTCATTTTGGCATGTTCTCTGGGAGGAACATTATTTTCTGACTGTTTCCCTGAACAAATAAATCTGCTTTTCTCACAGGGCCTCTGCTAAGGGTTTCTGCAAATAATTTCTAGAGGAAAAAAACCCAGCAAATAAACACATTTTCATGTCTTTAGTTGTGTTACACTACTCCTGACTATCTGTATTTAGGCTGACTTCCTGTTTATCTTCTCCTTGATAATTTTACAACCCATTGTCTGATTCCAACCACATGTTAGAGATGGAGGTTTTAAGATAACAAAATTCCTACAGGTTTTGTACAAACAGATGGGTAGCTTGGAAAGAGATAAATGTAAGTGCCCTCACATACTCCTGACCAAAGGAAAGGATGTGGCCTGAGTCCGTGTAGTTTCAGGTGGCAAAGGGTTCCCCCAAGGAGGAAGACTTTAGCAGCTTTCCCAGCCACAAGGGTGGTGTCTATGTGCACGTTCTGCTTCACGTGTCTCCTCTGTGCTTCCTGCCAGCTGGCCACGACGACTAAATCTGAGAAGACTGTTGTTCACTTGTTGCATTAACTGCCTTTTTAGCAGCAAGAAAATGGGCTCTAATGTCTCTTATGTAGCAGTGTTTTCTTTCCTGATGGAGTTCCAGAGCTTCTCCTTATGTCTGAGGAACTGGGCCACCTTCCTTCAGGAAGATAAAAATCTGCAAGGGTGGTCTTTTGAACTTCCCCAGCCTCATCAGTGCATGTTCTTAACGTTGTAGTGGCATGCCTTCTCCTAAAACTACACAGACTTTTATCGTGGGGAGGAGCCTGAAAGGCAGCAGGGCTCGTCTGGAAAGAGTAGGCTTGCTGGGAAAACCAACCAGAAAGTCCTTAAAAAAAACAATCCATACCAACCTCAGGCTTAAACAAAGGAAGACATAATGCATTTTGTCTTGTCGTTGTTTTTAGTGCCTTTGGTGTCTTTTTTTTTTTTTTTTTTAGTAGTTCCTGGAGTGTTGCTGAAGGCAAAGCAAGGTTGAAGGAAGTCATCATATAGACTTATGTACTCCTACCCATGATATCTTGCAGAGCACAGTCAGTCAAAAAAACAACTGGCAACTGTATGAAAGATGGTTTTGCTGTAAGAAGCTTCACTTTGGTAACAGAAGCTGGTAGCACTTTCATTTGAAGACTATGGTGGTGGTACAAGTGTCAGTGAGTTTGAATAGCTTTTGGGTAGACCCTTGAAGATACGGGTAGCTTTCTCTCAGGGTATTGCGTATCTACGAGTTTGTAGCTGTCTCCAGATCTCTGCTTTCATTTTTAAGTAGACCTAAATGTCTCACTGTGGCTCACTAATGATGCTGTTTTGTGAGCAGAGGCAGCTCTGATGTGTCTGAGGGTCTGAGCCTTGTTCCAGGGATAGATCTATTGCCTTTGTAGCAGCAACTTGGTCACCAAAATGTACACCCTAGCTTCATCCTACCCCAAAGGCAACATCTTAATTGGTAGGGGGCTCATCTTCTAGCTGCAGGTTCTGGGCTGTGGTGGCGCAGCAGCTGCCACAAGAGCAGCAAGGCAGGAACGGGATCTGAAATCACTGTAGCTGTCCCACTGTAAACAGACTCCCTTACAAAACGAGGCTTGTAATTAGGGTCCCTGACTCAACTTGCAGCTCACCTGTTCTCATGGCATTGCACATGTCCCACTTTTGGGCTTTTTCTCTTTGAGTGACTTTTTTTCTTTGGGTCGCACTTCTTGGCTTCTAGCTCTTAGCTCTGGTCCTGTCAGATTGCAGTCCTGTTCACCTGCCTTTGCAGGAAGGACTTCTCAAAGTCTCAGATCTGGGGAGACTGGTTAAAAGCCTGAAGATCTGATGGTTTAAGTATGATTTCCCACCCCCCACCCCCTTCTTCCTGTCACCCACCCCACTGCTGAAGATTAGGACATTCAGAAGGGGAATGTATACCTACAGGGTTGGAAGAGTGGATCAAAGATTTCACAGATTTTAGAATTTGGCAATAAAAAGTCCCTCTAGCCATCTTATCTATGCAAATATTTACCTAGGCTTTCTCCTGTTAGAGAATCATTTGCTGTTTCACTTCACTTATTTATTCATCCAGGTAGAAAGTTTTCACAGTGGAGTCCCTCTTGTACCTCCAAGTGTGTGCCGAGTAGATTTATAAACAGCCTTATTGATGTATAATTATGAAATTAGCCTATGAGTCACTTTCATCTCTTTTCTAATTTTCTGCTTTTGTTAGGCAAGAACAAGAATAACAAGAAATGTTAGGCATTTGCTTTGAGCGTTCTGCTTCCTTGTGTGTCTGTTACTGGCCACTGTCAGAAACGGGACGCTGGGATGAATGGGCCTTTGGTCTGATGCAGCAGAACCATCCCTTTCCAATCAAAGGTTGTATTAGGATTTTAGCCCAAGATCAACGTCGAGTTACTAAGGCCTATAAATAGCAAACGTATGCTATTTTTGAATATTGGCATAATATTGTCATTCTCAGTCTTCTGCAATTTTAGTAGTTTCCCAATTTATTAAAATTGAAGGTCACAGGATTGGAGAACTTGTTAAATAATTATTTTAGGACTGGGCTCAAATTAATATGATGTGCCAACTTGAAATGTTACGCCTAGCAGATGCTGTATAACATTCCTATTAGTTACTAATTGGCTTGAAAGTACATAATTATCTTGTCTTTTTCAAATATGCTGAGCAGATATTTTTTAAATACTTCCAGCTTTCCTTTTTGCACCCATTACCACCAGTTTTGACTGCTGTGTCTCCTAACGGTCTAGTTACTTATTTACTCATATATCCTTTCAGAAATCCTGCTACCTGTAAACTTTTCACTAGCACTTGTATGCTCCTTTATGAACTTTTGGGTTTTTTTTAATATCTTATACCCTTCTTGTACTTTGTACAATTTTTTTTTTCTATTTTCACACTAATACTGAACTAGACTTATCCGTAGAATCTTGTTTGGGCCTCTGATACTTCACAGAGTTCCCTGCTTTTACCAGTGTTTTTGTCTGAATGAGAAGGAGAAAAATAATTTCTCTTTCTAATATTGATCAACTTAGTTACTGCTGATGCATCAAAATGTAATGTGTGCTGTTAAAGCATGTAACTGGTTGCAACCATCCTGTTTTCTGATGCTATTGTTTGGCTACCAATATAATCTTGTAACAACCATCAATTTTAGGCCAATGATTGTTTTTTCTTTTTCATAATGAGTTAAGGTAGTTATCTTGCATTTTAAATTCAGGACCTTTGTGTTTGAAAATTTTACCTGAACTGTTGAGACATAGATGAAATTGTGTTGGTATGCTGACCCAAGTCACCATGGAGAGGAAAACCTTAAGTTGTATGTGCAAACTCTTTTCCTCTACTGGAGTCTTCCTGGAGTTTTGTTCCCACTTATTTTCCCTGCTGAGTGGTTTTTTAAATGTCACTACAATTAACCCTTGGAAATCTCTGAAAATTATTTTCCTTTTTATTTTTATTCTGACTTTTCTTGTTCTATAGCAATATTTCTCCTTTTCTTCCGCTTCTTGCATGTGGTACTGTGCTCCCCCTTCTAGTTCCTGAATTTATCCCTTTTTTGCTTTAGGGTAAGAGACTAAATTACCATTTTTGTTTCTGTTTTGAAAATGCCAGGGAAATCTGGAAGCTGTTGTTTTCATACCATGGTGGTGAGGTTGGCTGTAAGGCAGAGTGTTGGGCTTTGAAGGGACAGGGAAGGCAGGGAGTCAGAGCAGGTCCTCTGAACTAAGTAACCTGATGCAACTGGGGTTTGAAATGGTGACATGAAGTGATCCCTTTGAAGAGATGTGTCTCGCTATACCTCCACTCCTGCTTCTCCTTGTGTATAGTAGGGCTACATCTGTAGCGGTTGCATTGTCTGGATAGAAATCTCATGATTTGTGTTCTGTGACTTTTAGGTCTTAAAGAATAGATATTTCTTCAGCAAAAGTTAACTTGCACTTTCTTTGATCTTGAAAGTAGGTAACAAGAAATTTGTATTAATTTTAATTTTCTCTGGCCAGCTTTATAAAGCTCAATTCAAAAACCAAAGTCCAAAATCAAAGCCTAATTTATTGTGGCCGCTGTTGAATTCAGAGCGTACTAATACATTCTTATCACTGCAACTCTTTGGTGGAGTGATAGTACCTGATAATACGTTATGGTACAACTAAGAGACGAAGATATGCTGAGAAGCAGATGTAGGAGTCCAGTGACTCCCTAACGGTCTCTTTTGGCATAACAGAACTGGAGAAGAACTGGCTGTACTGCCCTGGCTGTCTGTTCCTTGTTCCATGTTAAAGGTGCATAAAAAGATAAACTACTGTCTTAATACATGCAAACACCTACCTATCCCCTCACATCCCATCTACAAGAAGGGCCAGAAGGAGGAGCCGGGGAACTACAGGCCAGTCAGCCTGACCGCGGTGCCCGGGAAGATCATGGAACAGCTCATCTTGAGTGAGCTCACCAGGCAGGTGCGGGACAACCAGGGGATCAGGCCCAGCCAGCATGGCTTCATGAAAGGCAGGTCCTGCCTGACCAACCTGATCTCCTTCGATGACCGGGTGACCCACCTAGGAGATGAGGGCAAGGCTGTGGATGTTGTCTACCTGGACTTTAGTAAGGCCTTTGACACGGTCTCCCACGTCATTCTCCTGGAGAAGCTGGCAGCTCACGGCTTGGATGGGCATACTCTTCGCTGGGTAAAAAACTGGCTGGACGGCCGAGCCCAGAGAGTGGTGGTGAATGGAGTGAAATCCAGCTGGTGGCCGGTCACGAGCGGTGTTCCCCAGGGCTCAGTTTTGGGGCCGGTTTTGTTCAATGTCTTCATCAATGATCTGGATGAGGGGATTGAGTGCACCCTCAGCA
>WAAD01033138.1:77072-123322 GCA_013389945.1 Fregata magnificens | reverse complement strand
GAAGCTGGTGAAGGGTCTAGAAAACAAGTCTTATGAGGAGCGGCTGAGGGAACTGGGGTTGTTTAGTTTGGAGAAGAGGAGGCTGAGGGGAGACCTTATCGCTCTCTACAACTACCTGAAGGGAGGTTGTAGTGAAGCGGGCGTTGGACTCTTCTCCCAAGAAACTAGCGATAGGACGAGAGGAAATGGCCTCAAGTTGCGTCAGGGGAGGTTTAGATTGGACATCAGGAAGAATTTCTTTACTGAAAGAGTGGTTAGGCATTGGAAGAGGCTGCCCAGGGAGGTGGTGGAGTCGTCAACCCTGGAGGCGTTTAAAAAAGGTGTAGACGTGGCACTCCAGGGCCTGGTTTAGGAGTCATGGTGGTGTTAGTTGACGGTTGGACTTGATGATCTTAGAGGTCTTTTCCAACCTTAATGATTCTATGATTCTATGATATAAGTACATTTTTAGGTAAGTATTGTCTCTGTAGGTGTGGCTGTTTTAGCCTCCAGGAAGGCTTTTGCATCCTGCCCTTCTCCCTCCACACAAGCTACTGTCAGTGGTGCTGGCTCACATGCCATCAAGTAGCACAAAAATCCTTGTTTTCTAAACCCAGATCCGCGTTGTTGTTACATCCACTCCTGGTTTATTTTGGGATGTTATCCAGTTTCCATAAGGAAAGGTGGGATTCTCTCAGACATTCCTTTTAGATGTGCTCCACCAGAGTAAGTTTTGGGACGTTCTATTTTGGCATAATTGCTTCCTACTTAGGAAGAGTGGTGGTGAAAATATGGAAATTCTGGCTCTTAAAAATTTGGAGGCTACAAATTGTTTAGAAGGAGTTTTAGAGACTAGATTGATTAATTCTGGTAAACTCTGAGATAGTGTAATTGCATAGCTTACAGCCTAGGTTTTCCTTGAAACCTTGACCTTAATTCCTGGTTATGGTTATCCCTCCACTCCTTCCCTCATATTTCAAAGATACAAAAATAAGGCAAAACTTGTGCTCTTCCCCTGTCCAGATCCAAGTTAATCATAGCTGCTCTTGCATGCGTTCACCAGGACATTGCCATCTATTTGGGCGTCCAAAATGATGCCCTGCACCCTTGCATCCAGTATGCAGAATCAAGTATATTCATTGGCATGGAATTGAAAATGAAATAAAAATGGCTGGTAGGCTGTGATACACGAACGTTGTGCCCACTATTCGTTACATAGCCGCAAGTGTGAAACTATGCGCGCTCCAATCTTTGTTTCTGAATGTTTCTGACGTTGTGAGCTTGTCTGCCTGCTGTTGGGAATGTTTGAGAGCTGAATGTGTGATTTTGTTAGTGCTCCTATTTTTATTTTGTTGGTGCTTTTGCATCACTAATCGAATACAAGCCTCCTATTGTTCTCCCTACAGCTTCCTTCCAGTACATGCTTATATTTAGTTATTTTAATAATACCCAGGGTTTGTAATCCTGAAAGAAGCCAGAGAGATGATAAACTCCTTTTCTGATTACTAAATACATTTGATTTGTATAACAGATGGCTGTTATTTGATATGCTGTTGTTATCCAAGCTGTACGGAGGGGCAGAAACTCGCCGGAGCAATGACTTGAAGGCATTAGAGGATGTCCTCACCCGGTCCTCTCCGCGGAATGGCAGCAGTGATGCCATTTTACCCAACAGCTTTACTTCAGTTACGAAAAAATTGTTTTCAGTGTCCTCTACCCCCCCTTGCACATGTAGTACAGAGGCATGCAGCCCTCCCAGCTGGTGGGGGAGCCCAGCGTTTCGGGGCAGCTCGGCGGTGGGCTCAGGCTGTTCGGTGCCCAGATTTTTGCTGGCAGAAGGCAGCTGGCGGTGCCTGCGTGGATTGGCTGCCCCCCTGCTCCCCTCTCCCTCTCGCGGTACGCAGCCCCAGCCAGCGCTGCCGAATCTCGGAACAGCCCGATTTACATCCATTCATGAATCTGTGACGTCAGCACGCTTCTGTGCTTCTTTGCAGCAGGCTGCAGGATTGTGTGGGTGGAATTTCCTTTTATTTTGCAACACTTCCTTTTTTTTTTTTGCCTTCCATCTTTTTAAAACAAGAAAATGGAGCATCACATAGGAAATCTTAATCCTTGTAAGTATTTAGATGAAAATGTCTTTTTTTGAGGCGTGTGTGTTTGTGTGTGTGTGTTTAGTGGTCAGTGCTATCCTTTCGCCATTTATTTCAGAAGGACAGATGGATGTTGCATTTGTGATGTGAAAGGGCTTAAAAAATGATGCTGAGAGAAGGGAAGAGGAAATGTGAAACCTTAATTTATCCATCACTGCATATAAATCTGATATGCCTGTCCTTTTGCTTGTCGGTGTGCTAGACATTCTTCAGTTGCAATTTTGCACGTTATCTTCTTGTGCCCCCCTTCTAAAGGGGAGGAGAATGGCAATGGAGAATGGATATAGATGGAATATACAGGGAATGACATAAGAATTACTAGAGATAGTATAAAGAAGCAGAATTGTATTTTTTTTTTGCCTTCTAGGCAACTGTAATTTTTTTTCCTTGTGGGCTAATCAAACAATTCTTCTGTTGTGTTACAGTAATAAATAATTTAATTTTATATTTGAGATGAAGAGATGTGTTTTTCTTTTTATCAGCTGAGTAGGAATTTGTTCCTTTATTATTGAAAATAGCAGTTTGAGCTGTCTCTGTTGTGCTGAACACATGATTTTTACCCCTCATTTTCCTAATAGATGAGGAAGCTGGGAGTACCATTGCAGTTAATGATACTGTTCACTGGGGTAAGATTTGTCATATTCTTGCTTACCTGAATGGGGCATGATGTCATGTTTTCTCCCAATGAAATGAGTGGAGCTGCTCTTTATTTTTGTTTGGGGGGTGGTTTAGGTACTGCAATAGCTTAATCATATCAAGCCACATGTCCCTCTTAAGTAAATGAAAAATTGGGTATTTTAAGTTGATCTGGAGAAAGATGACATCAGGCCCATGTATTTGGATATACTGATTTTATCAATAAGCAATCTGTTCAACAGAAGAAACTGAAGGAACGTGTTTTGATCGATAATTTTGAGGGAGAAAATGTGAAAATATTTGAAATAAAAACCAAATGGATGAGTGAAGTGAGAGAGAGATTCAGCTGGTCTGACTTGCAGATGTGGGCACTTTTCATAGTAACTGCTGTGTGTGTAGCCACAGAAATCTTGGGATATCCTAGAATGCGGAGGTTAAAGTTGTCATTGGATTAAAAGTTTTTGTTACTATCCTTTTTGTTGTGTCCTCAAATGTATGCAGGTTTTTGTTTCTAGAGAGAGGCAACCCTTTGAACCTCTGTTTCTGAAACAGACTTCAGCTGTGAAAAACAAATAAATCATGATTTTGATGTAGTGGGGTTTTTTGTTTGTTTTGCTTTAACACCAGTTTTGTTTCCTGTATTTTGGGCCTCCAGTCTGATTCTTTGATCTAGAATGCTCCTGTCATTCAGATTTGTCTTTGTCCCCTGCTGCCTGATAGTTAAATTTATAGCTGGCATTCATTTTGACTCCTGTGTCTGGAATTAGCAAATAACTTCTAGCACAGAATATATGGTAGGGACTCTTAACCGCTTCTCAGCTATCTGTGAACCTGTGTTTGAAAATGTGTGGGTGGTTGGTGGTTTTTTTTCTGGTTGCATTACTAACCTTCCTCCTTTGTCCCCCATTGTAAAGAGTTGGTAAGTGGCTTATCTCCAGTGGATCAGAAAATTGAGTGATGATTTATTTGAAAATCTCTTCATGGGTAAGCAGTTTCACAATTAGTAGTTATTAAAATATGGTTCTGCTCTAAGCACAGGCAGGGTAAGAAAGCTTTTACAGTATTCCCTGTTTTCTTATGACTTTTTTACAGCAAATATGAGAGGGTGACTGATTAGACTGGAGTTGTTGGTATCTGGTACCTGTTCCAGGCTTTCTGCAGTTGAGATGTGTGGAGTGGATTTCAAATAGTAGGACTTCTCAAAATGACAGAGTCTTTAAATGAAGCTTTCATACATAAAAATAAAAGAAGTCTGACATTGGTCATCTGAACAGATTTAAAATCAGTGCAGGTTCCTCTTCAGCTCTGGTCCCTGCAGCCAGGGTAGGCGGGGGAAGGCGGCTGAACCTTGCCATGCATAGAGCATTTTAGCCAAGCTCTCACCTGAGATCCCGTGTTTGGAGGAAGACAGCAGCAGACTTAATGCTTTTGCAACTTCCACTGAGTTTCTCAGCCATAACTGAATCAAAATGAGTCAACTGAGGCAAATGTTACCTCTGCATTTGCCGAAGAGGCTGAAGCTGTCAGGGGTTTGGCGCTTCAGCAAGCCCTGGCCAGCTTATAGGACTTTTTTTTTTTTTTTTAATCCCTTCTTGGCAAATATGTCCCGTGCATGGGCTTTAGTCTTTCGTAGGCTGCTTTTTTTGTGACATTACAGCAAATCACTCTTGCTTCTTGGGGAAGAGGGAGTAAATATTTCACCTAAAACACATACTACTTTGGATTGAATAGCAAGTTGGCAGCTGCAGCAGAAATACCGAGGTGGGCTGGGAGCAGAAACACTGTGTGTGCTTACTCCCACCCCTATAAATACTCAACATTTATTTTGACCTCTGTCCTCTTTCCCTGTTTACAACTTCAACCGAAAAGTCAGTTGTTGGAGTGGGTTCAAAGGCATTAGCAACAGTTGGGTGTAGGCCAGGGTGAAGAATAGATTTTTCTGTGTAAAGTACACAGGTTTTATAATCCTCCAGTGAACCTGTAATTGTTTGTGCTGTTTCTTTTGGAGCAGTCACTAGCTCAGTGCGAGAGGTGTTGTGAGGGGAGGAAGGAGAAAGTCCTGGTGGGGTATGGGTGGGAGGCTGGACTTTCTCCAGCATAGTGGGCTTGAGGAATGGAGGTCTCTCAGTGTGGACATTTTCTTAATTCCTAGGATGTTTGTCCTTTTCTGTCCCCAGCCTGTTACTCTGTTACTTTCGGGTCTTCTGGAGGACACAAAAACCAGTAATGCAGCTGTACAGCTGTGGCTTTTCTGCTGAAACAGAGAAATCTAACTTCACCATCCTTTTGTGCCTGAGGAGATTCTCAAATGTTGGTTTATCAACTGTAGCCAAAAAGTGATTTAGTAGGGATGAACCAGGGGGCTGAGCGCTGCTTTGGAAGGTCTCTGCAGGGTGTTAGATGGTACATGTCATGTCAGGCCTCCAGCGGGTCCTCTACGGTTCTTCAGTCCATGACTGTGTGTTGTGTGTGCTGTCTTGATCGCATTACCATCACGTAAAGCTCTAGTGGCCTTAGAATAGGATCACACCTCTCAGATGTTGCTCTAACCCCTTACGCTGTGTCGGTAATACAGGCTTAATAGAGGCTCCTGAGCAATTCATTGTGCTTGCTTCTCTATGAAGGAGTAATCCTCTTTGCTTGTAGAAGTGTTATGGTGCTTACTAAGTACAACTTAGTACTACTGTCATTTCTCATCTGAGAGATCTTCCACCTGGATTAGTGTCCCCTTCCCACCAGGTGCACACACTCTGGTACCTAGTGTAATGTTGATAGAGGCCAAAGCATTGCCCATACCCCAGTAATTTTTGTACTTCATGGACAGTTGTTTAGTTACTTTAATACTGGTTATGAAGCATGTAGGCTGTTAATGCTGAAAAGTTTGTGTGTATAGCTTTTACATGTCAAGTGTGCTTTGCAAATATTGAATAATTCATATCTACTACAAAAATAAGAACAAGTGTGTGAGTGAATTTACCTGAGACCAGTTTGATGCCTCACATGAATTAAAGTGAGAGTTTGATTCATTGACTGGATTCCTGAAAATAGCACTTTGATATTGATCTTCATCCTCAAAGATCTTTCAGACATTAATTAACCTTAGCACTACTCCTTGGAGGAAAATGTGATGTTTCAGTTCTGTAAGTGGGGGAAATTACAAGATGCTGTTAGTTGGTAACACTGGAACATTTTAATGGCTTCATGTGGCAATGTCAAAGAAGCTGTAAGGCATTTGTGAACTTAACTTTGAGTTTTTCCTGGGTTTTGTAGTTATAAAATATTTGAATTTAAATCCTTTAATCTGTTATTGCTATTTAGTAATATAACATGGATCTTCAATGAGGTAAGAAAAAAGTGCAGAATTCTGAAGGATCAGAGAGAAAAGGAGTAGAGCACAGCCTGAAGTCTGTGACTGGGTTTTAAAAGTTGTTTCATACAGCTGGAAAGATGAAAGAGAAGCGTGTAACTTAAGGTCATTTCTAAATTTTGATCGAAGACAGATTCCAATTCAGTAGTATAAAAGGCTAATCATGTTTAGTCTGTCTGTTATACCAGCTAAATGTTTTACAGTATTGATGACCCTGTGATGGAAAGTATCAATTGTCAATTAGATGTCAGAACATTGTGTATGAAACTGCTGGTGTTTAATGTATGCACATAGCTCAAGACATGCCAATGACCAGAGTGAGGGAAAACAAAAGTAGCAAGTGGGCATACAAAGTTAAACCAATTTTTTGTGAAGTGAAATTCTTGTAACAGTATGGTACAAGATGGTCCTTGGTTTGTTACCCCTGCCCCCCAAAGGCAGGTGGCTGATAGTTTGTCCTTTCTTCAAAAACCGAGGACTTCAATTAGGAAACACAGAGAAGGGCTGCTTTGCAACAGAAAGATGTAGTACCAAAATCCTGCAGTGAATATAAGAATCATTATGCAACATCCCTTACTTCCTATGGCATCAGATTATGCAATTTCTGAGCAGAAGAATGTAAAGCCCTGGAAGAACACAGTAGCATTTTAGCAGATCCAAAAATACCTTATACAGGATAAAGGAAGCATTTATCTATGTAGTGCTGAAAATACACAGTTATGTAAGCTGCTTATTTCACAAACTGTGCTTTGCAAAGCTGGCTAGCAGGTGAAACAGGAATCAATCTCACTTTCACTGAAATCAGCTGAAGAGGTCTCCCTGAATACAAGGGAGGGTGGATTGGCTCTGTCTGCCTTGTTTGCAAAGATGTCGTTTTTTTTTTTTTTTACTTCATTTGTTCCTTGTGCCAAAAAAAAAAAGTGGATGCTTGATTTCTTTTTCCAAATCAAGCACTTCTTCTCCACTTCCCACAAATTTGTGACCTTATGTTGAAGGAGTTCCTAGCTAAATATTTGTCTAGTGTTTGTGGAGGTAGAAATTCGTTCCTATGCTGAACTGAGAGCCAGTGCAGATGCACAAGTTTCAAGAGTCAACACAGTTTTTTTAAGGTGAAGTAATGCCTTGGGAATCTATTAAATTTCTTTGGAGGAGTCAGGAGCATGTGAGGAAAGGGGATCTGGTTGATACAATCTGTTGGGATTTTGGCAAGAATACTTACCAGAGACTCTTAAAGAAACTAAACAGCTATAAAGTAACAGGGACACCCCTCTCGCAGACAAACGATAGGTTAAATGGTATGAAATAAGAGTAGGGATAAATAGACAGTAATGTTGAAATATTTTTCTCTAAAAGGTGTTTTCATATGGCTCTGCTTTGGAGATTGCGCTACTCGTACTCTCTCCACCTTTTCTTCCCTTATCTAGATCATTTAGGAATATGCTGAAGCAAGAGCATTTAGGCTCTGAGACTACGGAAGTAAGGTGTTCAGGATAATAATAATAAGCCAATTGCAGAGACTATTGGAAGGGTCTCATGAACTTCAGTGGTAAAATGTCAGTCAAATTTAGTGTTGATTAGATACAATTTAATTTTAACATCCTGTACATAAAAATTAGGCTCTGACCTAGCTTTTACTGCTCAAGAATGAGATCTTAAGGTTGTAAGGGACCCATGGAAGTTAGCTCAGCATCCTGAAGCATGCTTAGACACTGGATAGCATTAGAGGAATAGTTAGGAAAGCAACAAAGAACAAAAATTATCATTATGCCTTTGTACATTTCTGTGGTGTGCCCGCATTCAGGATTCTGTCTGTGGTCTTACTCCCCCAACTCTAAGGTGATATAGGAGAAATGGAAAAGATGTAGAGAGGTGATCAAAGATACAGAGCAGCTTTTATACGGTGAATGAGAAGGTAGAGTGGGAATTCTTAGACTTGAAAAAAGATGTTGGAGTGGAGGATGAGATAGTTCATAAAATCACAGCTGACATTAAGAAGATAAATATGGTTCAGGTGTCACTGAAAGAGTGAACAACTGGTTGTTTGAAGAAAGGAATTAGATGAGAGATGCAAAGCGAAGAATAGTTGGTGTTACCTTGTGTTCTGGTTAAAAAATTCTTTGACATGTTTGCACAGGAAAAATAATTTGTGGGCTACAGAATAGAAAAATACCACTGCGTGCTGCTGACGGAGACAGTCAGTGAGCTGCAGATCATGGGGAACTGGTGGCACTGCACTGGCAAGGTTTCGCTGCCTGCAGATCCTTTTCTTGGGTTTTGGAGGCAGGAAATGGGGATAGATGAACCTGTCATTCTGGTGTGGTATGGTTTCTTCTTATGCTGTAGTCTAGGTGCCATTTATTTCTACTCTGACAGGCTTAGTTGGAATATGTAAGGTGCATAGCAAACCTCCAGCTGGCTCTATGCACAGAGCTTGAATTCAGCCATTATGAATATTTCTTGGCTGGTATACCATACTATTTTTGTCATTGTCAGAAAGGGTTCAGACCAGAAAGCTAGACAGGGTTCTCTTTCTCACTGATACAGTGGCAGACAAAAGTATATTACAACTGTAAAATCACTTTTGCCAAAAATGATGCATCCCTGTTTTAGGATAGACTGAATATTTTGAACAAAGGCTAACTTAAATCAGCAGACACATAAGTTCAAGCTTCTGTTGTGATAATATGGACATAGCTACATACAACATAGTTACATGTCTGTGATCTCATGTGCTTAATGCCCATGGCTATGTTAAAATATTCTGTTAACATTTTAGAATGATCATGATAGTTGTGAACCCTAAGCAATTGCTATCACATAGCTCAGGTGATGATATGGTGTCTGCAGAAGTTAGTCATCTTATGTTGAGGTGGCTTCCAAATATTTGCTGGAGAAAGGAATTAAAAGTATATATTCCAGTCAGTATTCTTCAGGAGGTGCAGAAGTAGTGTAGTATTTATCTGACAACCAGAAAGAACAGGGTAAAGCACAAAAAAGCCAGTGATACAACACTTCAGTTTTCTGAGATAAATCTGCTGTTTTCTTGTAGAGTAAGTTAAGGTACATGCATAAATGTGTTCAGAGCTGTTGCAGTGAGAGTCAGAAAATCTCAGGTGGGTCGGATGAAGAATTTTCAACTGTTTTATCAGAAATTAATTATGTTTTAGCAATGTCATAATTGTAATATTTAACAATAAGGCTGGATTGTGGCTGAGCATTCATGTGGGTGTGAGATGGGATGTTTGTTGTGATGTGGAAGAAACATGGTTCCTTAAAGGAGCAGTGTGTCTTGAGAAAGAGATTGATTGCTTAAAAAACCCAGGCCTTTGCCTTGGGCTACTCCATAGTTATCTTAAAAATTTGCCCATAACGTGGGCTAGACTGCACCGAGTTAATGTGGGCTAGCTTAATAGTGTAGTTTCTTTTTTGAAAACCTAACAAAATAGAGCTTTTTTTTTTTTTTTTCCTCCCCTGGAGAAGGGGAAGAAAGGCAGAGCAATTCTGGGTGAAGCTTCAGGATATGTTCTTTTGCAGTTCCTTCCTCTGAATAATATCACTTAAAAGAAAAACCCAAAACAAAAACCCTGAAAACAAAGAGGTTGCATTTTGATGTGTAACTCATTCTCTATTAATAAATCTGCTCTTACAGTGTTCAAAACAACGATGTAAAACACAAGTATATATTCCAAGTAATGTAAAACCATAAAAGTGCAGCATAAGAGTATCTGATCCACTCATAAAGCATTTTCCTCACCAGGAGACCAAGAAAAGAAAAAGTTTGTTGGAATCCTGTGTAATAAAATCATGTGATTTCAAAACCCAAAGGTCAGAAGTGACAGCCAAAGCTCTGGTACTTGCCAACTCAGCAACTCTCAGTGCTCGTCTGTGCTGAAGTTGTACAGTGTGGGAAGGTCAAGAGATGGGAGAGGACTGTGCATCAACCTGTTGTAAAAATTCCGTGTAGAAATTGAGAGATAATCACAAGGGGCAGGAGAACTCGGCTCCAAGATATGTGGATATGCCAGCTGCTCTTTTTCAGCCCTTAAACGTGGATCAGACAGTTGCTTTTATTTCCTTTGTATATTAGAATTACAAACATAGAATATGCTTGACTGGGTAATATAGGAAATAATGCTTCAAGGAATCTAACTTAATATTACTAGACATTTGTGCTGTTAGGAAGCTGAGGGGTGACCGCTTTGTACTTATGCAACCTTTACAGCGTACTAACATTTTGTTTGTGTGCTGCATCTAGAATTCTGATTTGCTACTCTATTTTTAGCACAGCTTTTTAAAGGAGAAACTTCCATTATGGTCCATGCAAGGCATTTCTTTAACTCTGCCATCTTCAAACCTGACCATTGCTTTGACACTCTTACAAATATTGGGCTTGTATAGGCAGCTGCATGCTTTGGTTGGTCTCTGTGTGTGTGTGTGTGAGAATGCTTACTAGACGGATGTTTCCAGGAGCAGACATGGTATCAGGCAATGTGAGAGCATACCTTGTGATAACTGGTTCACCTGCTCTGGTGCCGATTCGGTTGAACTGTCCCTTTTCTAATAGTTTTAAAGTGCAGTTCGGGCTCTCTGATGCGTTGAAGTGCAGTGTCACTCTTCCCGGAAGAGGTGCACTTTATGCTCCTTTTGTCTGGGCATGGTAGGATTTTGCCTGGAAAAACGCTTTGCCTGAAAATGGAATAATTTACAGGAAGTTGTGATCGTACAAAATTACACTGAGCCTCAAATTTCCTTAGAGACATAAAATAAATCTCTTAGCTGCAGACTGCGTAAACTCATCAAAATAGTTCAAATCAGAGGGTCTGCCTTGAAGTCTGGTTTTGCAGCAGCACTTTGTGAAACCTGAGTATCTTAAACATGCACACAATCCTACACACACAGAGCTTTCAGCTTTTGGCTTGAAGACTGCTATAGCAGAAGCATCGCTAAGATAGAAACAGAACGCCGCTTGACTATGCTCTTCACTGTAAAAGTTAAGGAGGCACATACAGATCATAAGCATCCCAAATGGCAAACAGTCTATATATAATGAAACTTTAAACTTTCAAGAAAATGTCTGTCTTTGCATTGAATGAAACTAAGATTTCTTTTATTGGGAAGAGTTCAACATGAACAATCTCAGCCATATCTTTGGTACTCTGACCAAAAGAATAAGGGAGGCGTGACGATTAAGTTTGAAAAATGCTCTTCGTCCCTTGTTTGAAGAGATGGCAAGATCGAAGACAACCTAATTTGTCTGTGTTAAATCAAATTTTGCTAAAGCAAGAGGTTGCATGTTGCAAAATTTACTGTAATATACGATAATTAAAAAGAATAATTTCCCCAACAAGTCAGCATTGACGCATTATGGCAGAAACTGCCTTCTACCCCCACCAATGTCTCTGGACCACTTCAAGTTGGCTTGATACGAAGTTGTTTTAAAATAAATGCTGCCGTCTCATGCTCTCAAAACAATGAGTTCACTACACGTCTGAAAAATCAGGCTGCTTATGTAAGTACCTAAATAAGGCTGTATCATGCCAGTTTGAAAATAATTTTGTAACTTTTGCATGCCTCCTCTCCCTGTGAAGAAGATACAGTGGCATATAAGATGTCAGGGCACTGTGCGTAAAGGCTTTTTTTTATTTAAAGCAGCTAAGTCTTGGAGAAGGCAATTTGACCTGGTAGGACAGGCCTGATGTCCCCGAATCTGGGGGTTTGTTCTTGGCTGGGTTGTCCTAGCCATGGCTGAGCTGTGTTGCAATAGCCCTGTTGCAGGTAGGAGGGAGGTTGAACCTGATAACTTCCAGAGGTCCTTTCCACCCAATATGCCTGTGATTCTGTGATCAGCCTACTATACAGCATAGGAAATGCACGTGACTTGCCTAAACTTCATCTTTTTACTGAGATCAAAAAAGGGGATTCTCTGTGTACACTTGCACCATCTGCTGTATTGAGCCCCGATCTCGGTGGGAGGCTGCAGGTGTCTGTAGGGCAAATAATACCAGAGTAGAAGTGAACTGAGGGTCAAGGTGGTCTAGTTGCTATTAGCAGCATAATGTATATATATGTTGTGGTGCTTCAGCAACAGGATGGAAGAGAGGCTTAACTTTCTGAGCAATGCTGAGAAATACGTGGCGGGAAGAGGAGTCACAAACGATGCTGATAATCCACTTAGAAACTAGGAAAATATGAAATATGTACAGGAAAAGCTGTTTTTTCTTTGTTAAATCTTATACGATCATGCATCGTGAAGTCGGAAAACTACACAGAAAGGTAAAAGCAAAATCCTAGCCTTTATTAGGTAGTGTATTTTGAGAGTCATGTACCAGCAAAACAATTTTATCCTCCAAGTCTGGTTTAATCTTTAATGCACTTCCCATTGTTTAATTTTGAGATACTTTGGGGATGCTGTTACCCCAAATTCTTGTTTTGGCTCTTACTCTAGGGTTTCTTGCAGGGGAAACTGACTGACACTTTATGTATGTTGCTTAATATGCTGTGTTATGAAAAGCAGATTCCTCTGTAGGAACGCTGGTCACGTTTTGCTTTTGCTTAAAGAATCACTTGTGTCTCTCAGACTTTTGGAAATGAACAGGGGCAGCACTCAGGAGTGCTGAATTGGAGTTGTTTTGGTATTTTTCTGAAATTCTGTTCAGGTCTGAAACTTTTCCCTTTTCTTCATATTGACAACAAAATCTGTGATCGTATAACAACTACTACTAGTAGTAATCAGACTACTGCAGTCACCCTACAGCTTCCCATGCTGGGGAATCAGTCATTGTAACGCTGGTCACAGGTAGGTGAGGAATAAATAACTCTGAGCTTCCCGTACAAGTCTAATTTACTAGTATGGACTGTGCTGCAATTTTTGCCTCACTTGCTATTTGCTTTCTTTTAAAGAATGAAGTTTACAACCTAAATGATGTTCTTCTAGTAAAGTTTTTATGCATACCCCATGTGATCAGGCAGAAATGTGGGAATGTAAAACAGGCTCCTGGCTGTTCCCATTTGCTGCTTCTGCTGTTGGAGAGGGGCTGAAACCCAGGGCATGAGCTTTTCATACATCAGGCTGAAGGTGTTATCTCTCATCTCTGTGATGACCTCATCTTGAGAAGTTATGGGACTGAGCTGTTCCCTTTCGATTGGCTGCGTGCTACCTGGCCACCTCTTTCTTCCTTTCAGTGGCTGTTTGCAGAGCCAGGGACTTTGCACCGAGTGTAACTGATCTTACTTTTTAACAAAATAGTTTCTGTTAATGCCATTTCCCCCCGCCCCCGCCTCAGCTTCACATGGAATTCAAAATTGGACTTTGTTCTGTGTTACAGGCTGAATGTGCTTAATTACTTCTGGTGCAAAGTTAGAGACTCTTGTTTCAGAAGTGGCTCTACCCCAGAAAAGTGCTTTGGCAGTGGGCAGCTATTGCAGCACGACCCTCGGCTGTCGGCCTGGCTCTGTAGAAAGGTGGCACCTATGCTGGATTGTGGAAAAAGTGTCTTTCAGTGGAGCATGTAGCAAGAGAACAGAGATGGGGGGACTTTTAAAAAGGGGCACCAGCTCTGAATTTATATGCAGACTTACCAGGAACTTCATGGAGGGGGAAAGCAGAGTAGTGGGAGGAGATGCTTTCAGGCTTGTGGAAGGAGGGAGATCAGAGAGGAGGGTATACTGTTCCTGTGAAGCTCTGTAATTCTTAGTTGTTTATGAGGGTGACATGTACGTGGTTAGAGAATGTAACATATTTTGCTACATTGAACTTGAAAGGATTAAACTAAAGGACCAGGATGGTCATAACTAGGTGGGGCTCTGAGGGAGCAGCTCCAAACCATCCCTTCGTGGACTTAAGGTACCTGTATTGCTGTGCTTTGTTTCTCTAACGCCTTGTCTCAAGGGTTTGTGGAGGAATCCTGAGCTTGTGGGCTGCACCAAACCCAGAAACAGTGACTGGACTCAAACCATACCTGAGCTGGGAAACACCCAAGGGTCAGCTTCAGTCTGATAAATGCTATAGTAACCATGAAAAAACAGCTCTTTGCTGCAAAGAGTCTTTTACAGTTTTGACCTTTAGGCTTTTGTTTAAAACTTGTGGTGTTTGTTTACCAGGCAATTCCTGCAGTAGGTTGAGAGTACTGTATGAGTGGAGTTTCTGTTGGAATAATTTATTTGCTTCTTTAAGAGCAGTAATTATTTACTAAGTATCAACAGTTGTCTGGAATGTCTAGTTAATTATCAGCTCACCTCTGTGAAAGTGCATGTAGTGAAAATATTTAAAGGAAAATTTGAAAGTTGTTCTTTTTCCTCTTGTTTCAGGTACTGGGTCCATGTATCACATCTGAATTGTGTTGTACTAATTCTCTAAGTACCAACTCAGACCATCTCCTTGATGCACACTCACGGCATCATGGCCAGTACTCAGGAGCGCCTGAGCTTGTCTTCCTCTCCAAACTCGATCGGCAAAGCATTCTGTGAAGATAAAGACTTTAGTAGGTTACATGATGAACATGCACCTACTGGAAACCACCCTTCCCCCGAGCTCATAGAGGATGTGCGTGAGAAGGGCTTGCTGCAGGCAGACCTCATCGAAAACATGAGCAGCCCGGTCACTGCAGCAGTGCTGACCAGCATCAGCGAGGACTCTAGGGACCAATTTGAGAACAGCGTGCTGCAGCTGCGAGAGCAGGATGAGTCTGAAACAGCCATTCCTCAGGGCAACAGGAACACTATGGATGGAGAGAGCAACAGTGGAGCGGATGATGTTAAAGTCCAGTTCAACAGATCAGGCAGTGGGAGCGGTGGGTTTCTTGAGGGACTTTTCGGTTGTCTGAGGCCTGTGTGGAACATCATAGGCAAGGCATACTCCACAGACTACAAACTGCAACAGCAGGGTAAGTGGGGAAGCAGACCTTTATTGCTTCTGGGGGAACGTGTGAAAATGAGGAAAGCAGCTCAGGGCTTTTTCCCAGCTTTCCATGTGACCATTTTTGTCTTGTGCAGCCCTATTATGGGTTTGCAAAGAGAAATCCTACACTGTACAGCCAACAGCCGTCATTTGTAGCAAAGGCAGCTCGTGATGGAGTCAAAAACAGTTGCCTGTCCTGACCCATGCCTTGGACTGTTGTGACAATATCTGAATCTGAACCGAGTATTTCTGTAAGCGAGGATCAGAAAGAATTGTGTTGAACATAGAGATTGTACCAACTACTTAATTTCTGCATTTTTTTCATGCCAGATGAAAATAGGCATAGGTATTTTCATCATGCCAGATGAAAAACATTGACATGGGCATTTCTACTCCTGTATGTGTATTTGAAGGCTGTCTCCAGCTGACCACCAAATAGCAGAAGTATTGCTTCTCTATGGGCATATTACATGAACTCTTATGTCTTTTTGTTCAGGAGTAATTTGACTTCTTAAAATATCATTCAGTACTTATCTTTGCAGAAATATGCCCTTTAATGTTTATACCTTTTTCATTTAGATGTATAAATGTAGAAGTGTAAATGTATAAATGTATAAGTGTGTGTGTGAGTATAAATGGATATATACAAAATAAGTAGATTGGGAATAAGTAATGTCCCAGTCAATTGCATACATCTATCTTCAGGGGTTACTGAAAGCTAAAGAGCAGAGTATGCTCTGCCTTTGGTGTCTAATTTCTCCCCTAGCACAGGGGGAGGGAAGTGGCAGATGGGAAAAGAACAAGCTGTCATTAGAATTAAGGAGCTGAAATGGTTGAGGCTTATCGAAAATGGGAACAGCCTGGCCACCATACTATACTGTGGGGTAGAAGTCTCCTGTATCCTGTGATCATGAATCAGTATTAATCAAGTGGTTTTCTAGCATAGACAAATTATAAGATATGTGGTCAAAAACCCCATCTGAGTGGTTCATATCTAAACCCCAGAGCTGGGTTGGGGAACAGTTCCTAATATGAGGGAACAGAGCTGTTAAATAACATGTTGGGTGAATCTGGCTTGAAATAAACTTACTGCTTCTTCCTAGAGTCAGTCATTTCCAGTTCATAGCTCTGAGCATGGAAATCCACCTCGGCACTGCAGAATGGCAGGTGCCTCCTAAGCAGCAGCCTCTTGTCTGTCAGACCTATGTGCTCAGCAAGAGTTTACTTGTTTTTGAAATCGTTTGGCAAAGTTGATTCTAAGTTTTGTCTGCGTGTTGTAAACTCAGTATGTCACACATGTTTGAGTCTATTAATAAAAAGTGACTGAAAATTCCTTGGGGAATTAACACTATTGGGGTGATGGCACAATATGTGGAGTCAGATGTGAGTTTTGGAAGGGACTGCATCTGGCTGGGGAGCCTCCCTTGTGAAGGAAAATGAGCTTTGGAGCAGTCAGGTAACATTCAAAAGAGGCATGGTGTCAGTATGTCTGTTATGCTTCTTTGGTTTGTATGCTCAGGTTTTTTT
Organism: Fregata magnificens; assembly: GCA_013389945.1. Classification (NCBI taxonomy): domain Eukaryota; kingdom Metazoa; phylum Chordata; class Aves; order Suliformes; family Fregatidae; genus Fregata; species Fregata magnificens. The sequence continues at coordinate 106,767 of WAAD01033138.1, read as the reverse complement.
TAATTGAAGCTGCAACTTTCCAAGGAAAGGACATGGATGCAGAGTTACATCGGCTGCTTCCAGCAAGTCTATGACTATCCCATACAAGCGCTATCTCACCAGGTCAGGCTTCTCATCACTGGCTGCTGCTGAGCCATCACGTACTTGTGTGTCCCTGTAAGCTCAGATGGGTAGCTTTAGGAAAGCTACCTGTGAGGCGAAGAGATTGTATTTCGCATATAATTGGGACAGCAGATGCATTGGAGACCACAGTTTAATATGTGTTTTGATGGCCCACAGGGGACACTTCCTTTTGTATGAAAGTCACTAATAAAAAAGATTGAAGTGCTACCTAATGAAAATGAGCAGCTGAGAGTGTTGTTGTGTTTGGGGGGTGCATGTAGAGATCCCCTTCATATACACAGAAGTATCTTGCTGTTCTCAGTGTCATGAACATGTTCAGAGCCATAGATTCATGGATGCTTTGCAGTTTGCTGTTGGCATTTGGTCCTTCCTAAAAGGGCAATTTTGAAATGGCTATAGATGTGGTAAGGCTGAAGATTAATTGGGATCTGCTATATATGGCCTGTGTGGTTTAGCTGCATCTTCAATGTCTTCACCATCATAAATGAGAGTGAAAAGAAGATTTTTTTTTTAAATTTTTTTTTTTTCCTCTGGAGCTGATCAGTTGGACAGGTCTCTGATGGTAGTAGTACGCTTCTATTACCCAAGGATAAACCTTTTTAAACTGCTTCTGTGCTAAGACTGGAGGATTTTGTCAGAATATTCATGTTCTGTTTTCCAGATGATCTCATTCTTGCTTCTTGCCACCAGAAAATCTTCTTTGTGTGCATTTCATCAGCTATGTACAAGCCAGGAGTTTAGTAACTGATTTATGTGATTGCTTTTATTTTTGCTGTCTTTTAGCAAGAGCACAGAGGATGTAAGGTTTGTGTTTGTGCAAGTGCTATGTGTTTGGAGAAGACAGGCTGAGGAAATGTCTCTGGCTCTTTCAGCAGTAGAGGGAGGCTTGTGGTGGCCTTTCATTCCACTGGAAGCTTATTTACAGCTTTGGGCTGGTGCCACAGATCTGTGCAGATGACTTTATTCCCCTCTTCATGAAACAACTACTTTAAGCCTTATCCAGGAGCAATCCTTTGTGTTGGGCTGAATCAACAACTGGGGTAGGAATCCAGTTTGGTCCTGCAGCCGTGGGGGACTTCATGTTGCCTGCAGATGCTTCCTAGTACTTTTTGCTGCTCACTGGCATCCCTGCTTGCCAGCTTTGGATCTCCTGTAGGCCCAAACTCTAGGACATGGTGGTGGCGTTGTGGTGTGGTTGCAAGTAGTAAAATATAAATAGGGTTTCATGCCCTTTGCAAATGTCTGATACTTGAGTCCATATTGCCTGCGAAGGCTTGGCTCGTGACTTGGTGAATGGAGGAAAAGATAAGAACAACTTTTGCATGATTCCACATTATCATCTTCTTGAAATTACGCCTTGAGTTTCCTTTTCAACATCTGAGATGGGCATCAAGAGGAGTGCATTTCTGTGCCTCCCTTGAGGACCCACGCTGGGCAGAGCTTTGGTCAGCTGGAAGTTGCTGCAGGGTGGTCTGCTGGTTGACTAAGCAGTGCCAATTGCTGCTGTTAAATGCTCTACCTGCTTGGTGAGTAGTCATTCCTTCAGGGAGTGTTTGCTTTTGTATTGTTCAGTGGCTGCCAGTTGATTATCTGAGGTATTTTGGGTTTGACCCATAAAATCACTCCTGACTATGGTTTTCCAGTTGTTTACCTGACTTCTAAAGGCTGTTGGTGAGTGCTTTCAGGGAGATATACTTAGTTCTTTAGTTTGGGTCTACCAGTTATTTAATTTGGACTGTTGGGACTCTAGCACTTTATAGTAAGACTTGTTTGTGTTTTCTACAGACTCATTAGACTTCCAAGTCATTTCCTTTGGATTAAGAATCTGTCTTCAGGAGTTGCTTTCACCTTCCCTTTCACAAGTTACTTGTTTACTGTCATCATGTGCATTTTTGTGTAAACCTGGAGAGCAGGGCACTTTACAAAGTGTGCTTGTGTTTGTGGGTTTTTTTGTAAACCAGAGATGCTTCTTGTCATAATGCCAATGCTGGCGAGCAGCCAGCGCTGGCAAATGGCAAAAATTTGCTTCAAATAGATTGACTCAATGGCACAGGCTGCTCCTGTGTTTCTTCCCCATGGGAAACAGATTCCCATCATTCTGCTCAAATGGTTCTTCATCACCTTAGAAATGCGAGCTCTTGCGTAATTGCTGCTGCTGTTACACTTTAATGTATTTAGGGGAAGTATCCCACAGGTTTCTTTAGGTCCAGAAGAGTCTGGAATAAAAACTGTGCCATCCTGGTAGGAGATATCCTTGTCTCTCTTCTGCTGGAGGAGGGAGGAGTGCTAGGAGAGCTGTAGAAAGCCCTGAAGTCTGGGCGGTCTCGAAGGATGTTTAGCCAAGCAATGTTAATGGACTTTTTGAACAAGGCTGGCAGTACAGTCTAGTCTTGATTAGTGTGTCCAGATGTGTTTCCTAACCACCCTGCTGATCAACTGAGGTGTTAACTCTTTGGACAGGCACTTTGACTTAACTATGGTTAGTCACCATAGCCGTGCACCCAAGTTCTTGCAGCTGGTTTATGCAAGTCCTTTTCTGTTTCAAGCTGTTGGTTGAGATGACAGAGATCTCAGCATCACCTCTCGCATGCTGTGTTTCTCATTGTACCTGCTGTGTAGATGTGCCATAGCTGGGACAGATGTAATTCACCATTCTTTGCTTCAAGGTATTGTAGGCAGTTCAGGATGGGTCTGTACAGGCAGTGGGGAGAGCTTTATAACCTGCTGTCAGGGTGATGTGCATGGTCTCAACTTTCAGCTGCTGGTGGTGTGTTGAGTGCTCTCTTTTCCAGCCTTGCCCATTGCCCCTCTGCAGAACTGATGAGACTAACTTTGTAATACTGACCCTTGTCAGCCTGTTGTCCCAGGGAGCCGTAGGGAGCACATACACAGGGTAATTTAGATGTATTTTTTAATCGGTGCATTTGGGTTGTAGTAGAAAATGCAGGTTTGCACCACTAATGCTAACAAACCCTGATTTTCAACTGACTGTAGTCCAGTGCTTTTCTCCACCAGCATCACTTTCTTTGGGAAGCTTTTCAGTGCTTGGTATGTTATGGGAGCCAAACGAATCACTGATGCTGGCTGTCTTGAAACATAGTAACGTGCTCCTGTACAGTGGAAGGTTTTTTTTTATTTTTGTCATACTGTTGCATTTTACATTGCATGTGGTTTGACTCTTGGTTCTTCTCGAAATTCCTAAAGATGCAGGATGTTTCCCTGATTGTTACTACACTGAAACCTCTTCCCTGAATTGTGTCCTTGATGATCAGGGTGCAAGTGGGATATGGGAAAGGATATATCTTACCAAATAAACATGAGATGACTTTGCAGGAGGAAGCACATGAACTTTTGCTTACTTTGTTTACAGTCTCTCTCTGCCTTTGCCATTGTGGAGGTTAATAGGTAATATTAAGAGCAAATTAGGGCTCCTAGGTGATAGCAATATAGTTACCCATTACTGCTCACAAACTTTGGGTGCTTCAGGGAAATAAATGACAATGTTGTGTGCCTTGTACAGGAAAGGTAGTTTTCTCACATATAAAGAAACAGCTATTTCAGTACAGCTGAATAGTTTGTGTTGCCATGTAAAAATGCTGTTCATCAGCAAACACAAAAATCAACTCTATTTGCCACCTTCTTTCAGAAGCAATGCATTTATGAATTAAATAGAAATACAGATCTTCTCAATTTATTTATCAATTTCCTTATTTTCTTTAATTTTCTTTATTTAAAGAACTGTCTTTAAATGTCTAAATGTCTAAAGAATTAAATACCAATTATAAGTATTGTGACAAAAAATTGCTCAAGTTGTTTGGTGAAGAACACTTATTATTTTAAAATACTTGAATGTCCTGTGGTCAAGATAGTGGTCACAGCACATTTCATGCATCAGTTTCTGTTAGGTTGTTACATGGACAGGCATTTCTTGCTTCAATACCAAAGGACACATTTGCTGGTAGACAATATCACCTTCACAGTGTCATGGCATTCTTGAAAATTAAGGATAGGGATTGCCTGCTGCAAATCCACAGTTACTGGGGTTGCTTAGTTATAATGCATTTCAGTTGAGAGCTGCATGTGCTGTCTTAATATTTTTGCACAATGCAAGGTTGCAAGTGGATATATCAGTATGAAAAATAGACTTGTGTCTGTGAAGAAACATGTGCTGAGGATTGAACTTTGCCCTGCCAAGTCCAAGGAAATTTTTGTTGTAGATTAACAATGTTTTTTTCTAGTTCAGTGAGCAGAATGAGCACTGGGGTCTGGCTCGGAATGGGAGCTGGCTTTCCTTGGCCATGCCTGGAGAGCAGTCATTCGGCAGCAGGCATCCAGCTAGTGTCTGACTGTCACAGGAATGATTTGAGGGAAAGATTTGAATCAGGATCAGTCTAAAGACGGTTTGGGTATATAAGTTTCCCTTCAGTGGTGACAGTATCTAAAACGAACACTTTTGCATAATCCCAGTTGCAGCCCTGGGAACACCCCAGTGGCTCGGAGACTGGATGAAAGAAGGCGCGTCTTTGTAGTGATCTGAAATATGGATCTGTATGGGCGCAACTTTCTTTTATTTCAGAAATCAGTGGGTTACTTGTTTTTGCTGCTAAACAATTTATTCTCTAAACTTACACATTTATTGAGATACAATAAATAAATTATTGCCTGACTTTTGTCTTCCTCTTTGTGGGATGTTAAGGTACTTTTAAGGTGACTTGCAGACAACAAGGCTTTTTGTTCCGATGGGTACAACTGTCTTGAAACAGTTTATACAGTGCTACGGGACCACTCTGGCAGTATCCCTACAATATGCATGTGGGTATCTAAGAGGAGAAATTGCTTAAGATTTTTTTGCCCATTTGACACGGATATACACAATGTTGGTGTGGGAAAGACCTGTTTCTGTGACTGGTGGTGGTGGTCAAAGTGCTTTGTGTTGGGTAACTTGGTGGTTGCTGGTCTGCATTTTACAACCTGCCACCTCTGACTTTGCCTTTTATTTCCTATTTTTGCCCTGTTTCAGGGGGAGGGGAAACATCTTTTTTTTTTTTTTTGTCAGTTGTCAATGTTAAATGTTTTTTTTCTCTCATCTGTGCTTTTCAATGCAGTCATGTACTTTATAAGAGATACCATCATTGTTCAGTTTTGGAGTACAGGACCTACTCCCTAAATTTCTAATCCAGTGTCCCTGGTATGTTAAATTACTGCCTGCCAAGTTGAAGTGGCTCACCCAAGTGGTTAGCAGTGGTGGGGAGCTCTGTTGAAAAAGCAGCTGGGAGGATGGGAAGGAACAGGCTGGAGGCAACTCTGGTGGGGAGAGGAGCTGGATGAAAGGGAAACTGGGGCTGAGCATGTGTGGTGTGGGCCTCAGCTGCGCCTGTACAGAGAGGAGATGCCATCTGCCACCCCCAGAAAAGTCCACCTTGAGATATAGCAAGGGAGATGGCAGGTGCTGTCCTGGTGTGATCTTGCAGCAGAACATTTTTGTGGTCTTGATCTTTTACGTTGTTTCCTTTGCTTGCTTGTGTCTAGATACTTGGGAGGTCCCATTTGAGGAGATCTCGGAGCTGCAGTGGCTGGGCAGCGGTGCACAGGGAGCCGTCTTCCTGGGCAAATTCCGGGCGGAGGAGGTGGCCATCAAGAAAGTGAGAGATCAGAACGAAACGGATATCAAGCACTTGCGGAAACTCAAACATCCTAACATCATTGCGTTCAAGTAGGTTGTGAAACTTGTTAGAAACATACCTTTATCCAGGAAAGAGCCATTTGCATGTGTACCCTGGCCAAGTTTTTAAAATCCAGGGACTAAGCTGTCTGTAGGACAAAATGGGTGGTCATCCTTCCTCTTAAATTGTTACACATTCTTGTGAAAACAAAGCTATGGATGCTATTCCCGCCAATGCTGCATTTTGCACGTAGGCTCACAAAATACCTGCTGTGAACCCTACAAATCTGCAGGTGTGGAAGTTGAAGGAATCCTACCCCTGTAATCAGTGAGGTTTCTCCTGTGCAAAGCATGCAGGAAACATTCCCCTTCCTGTTCAGTAAGGCAGTATTAGCAAGAGGCTTGCCCAAGCAGAGTAAGCAGGTTACTCTCCCGCCCCTTGATTGCAACCTTTGAGAGTTGCTCTGGGACTTTTACTCTACTGATCCTCACTAGCTGTGTGTTTTCTTTGACAGGGGAGTGTGCACTCAAGCCCCATGCTACTGTATTATCATGGAGTACTGTGCACATGGACAGCTCTATGAAGTCCTGCGAGCAGGGCGGAAAGTCACCCCTCGGCTGCTTGTGGATTGGTCCACGGGGATTGCAAGTGGCATGAATTATCTGCACCTTCACAAAATCATCCATCGAGACCTCAAGTCACCAAAGTGAGTCTCTAGCTACTTAAACATCCCCCAGTTCTGGTGGTGGTTTGTTTTTTTTTTTTCTTGAGGAATAGTTTAAAGTTAGGTCAAAAGCCCAATTATTTTTTTCCCATGTTGACTCAAAACTGAGGAGAGTGAAACTAATGAAACTTATTGGCACTCCCCTCCTGTGCTGCAGTTTAGCAAGACTGGAAATTTTACCAGTATCTTTCGTGATAAATAGCAGTCAGGAAATATTTCTAATGATTTGGTGGTATCTGGTCCTTCTTGAAAGTGGGATATTCTGTTGCCTTCTGCTTTTTTATTTTTCCTTCTTAATTGTTCTTTAGTAACTTTCCTGGGTTTCTGGAATGCATCTTTCTCATTTCTCTGTTGCTTTCTGACTAAAACTATCTGGCTGCTTACATTCTTATTGCCTAGAGGTTTATCACTCCTTTAGCCTGTGACATGACTGTGACAGTGTGTTAGGATAATACTTTTAAATGATTTACAGTACAGTTTAAGATACAGCTTTACTAAAACTTTGAAACACCCCCAGATATAGTGAATCTTCAGTGACTTGTTAATTTGCAATTTTATCAAGATTGATTTTTGACTTGTAGCATTTAGAAATGCATTTGAGGCGCAAAACACAGCCACTCCAAAGAAAGTGAGTGCTTTCGTCGGTAAAAATGCATAATCTTTTTTCTTGTGCTGCAGTCGTGAACAGCATGGCCTCATCAACTGTGTTGATTAAGAAGGGATTTACTCCCAGTGGCTGTTGTGGTACAAGAAGAATTGCAAAATGCTGATTTCTCTTTTTTTTTTTTCCCTCCCCTTCCCCCCTCCAGCGTTTTAGTTACACACACAGATGCAGTAAAAATTTCAGATTTTGGTACATCTAAAGAACTCAGTGATAAAAGTACCAAAATGTCTTTTGCGGGAACTGTGGCTTGGATGGCCCCAGAGGTGATACGCAATGAGCCCGTCTCTGAAAAAGTGGATATCTGGTGAGTAGTGTTAATGTTACGTATCTTCACCTTCTGTTTAGCCACTTGGTTTCCCAGCACTTTACATATTCAGCACTCTTTTCTCATTCTAGGCATGGGGATAGTTTGCTCTGTGGTGGACTATTCCTTTCTCCATCTGCCTAGTGCCCTAAACTTTGTAACTGAACCCTGGGCTATAATGGAAAGAGAAATGACATACGTATGTAAAAGCTGCATGTTGAGATATGAGGGTACCTAATGAGACTTGGTGCAGGCTCTCTATGTCTTGCAGTAATGCATCAGTTCTTCCCTGTGTCATTATTCAGGCCAGAGCTTTCTTCCACTCCTGGTGCTCAGGGCCCTCTCAGCAACCTCTGCATCCAGATTATTTTTTACTTGCTTTCTGCCCTCTTCAGGACTATGCTTGAGCTGTAGGGAGGCCTCTACTCTGCTAGCTTGAAGGGTCTGACCACCTTTTGCTTTCTGCATGCTGGGCTTGGCCATTATATGTACAGCCACAGGATTATAGTCCAGTGAATCTAACCCAGGATCCAAGAGGGAGGAAACCAGGATACATTGTAAGAGTTTTGAACACCGATTTCCATCCCATGTGAAATGTACTCTCTGTCCAAAGGAACACAAGGAAAAGTTCAGATCTCCATGCTATTAAAAATGCTTGAGAGAGAACTCAGCCTTGGAGCTCCTTTGGGATGCCTTTCCACAGGTTTCGGGATCCTCAAGGGAACTGCATCTCTGTTTCTGCCTTGTTATTTCTGCATATTAAATGTCAGGAGCCTGGACAAATGCCCTTCTCTCTGCTTTACAGCCAGGATGAATTTTCCTTCTAGTGGTTTTTCAGCTTCAAATGCTGTCACCTCCCTTACGCAGTGTGAAGCTGCAGGTCAAAGCTGTGGGTGGTTCAGGGTGCGGGGGTGGAGTTGGACAACAGCCTGCTTGCTGGTGTTTTAGGTTGGAGCTGGGTCATGACTTTAAGGCAAGATTTCCTGTAGGGAAAAGGAAGGTCTTGTAACGTGTGGTATACAGCTCTTCTTGTGCTTGCAGTGTTTTGCGTGTTCATTTTGTGTGGATGTAGCAGGCCATAGCATAGCCAGCTCTTCTGGGAGAAACTCTTGGATCGTTTTGGAAAGAAAATACATTCACCATTTGTCTTCTGAGCTCCTCCCTTTGAATCACAGGTTCATGAGGAGGAATGGTGCTGGATTTCCACCCTCAGCTTTCTGTCCTTTAGAGTGGCTTAGGTTCAGGAATATTGTGTGGAGCATCATGTCCAATAAAAACCAGCTGCTAGCTCTGCTGAGGACTGTGGGCACTCCTTTACTCCTTTCCTCAGTGACTTAAGAGATGATGCTCTCTGGTGCAAACCTGGAGGTGTCTTTGGTGCAAGTTCCTCTTCAATCCGCTGCAGTGGTGATTGCTCAAACTCCTCCTTGACATCCATTCCTCCCCTAAGATGAGATGTTCATGAATGCTGACAACAAATGAGAACAGTTCCTAAGCTGCTTATATGTCTACTCTCTTTCATCTTTAACAGCATGCTAAAAAAAAAAAAAATATAATCTTATCAGGAGTTGTGAAAATCCTTTGTCAGTTCTTAATCATAACAAAGCTGAAACCAGATGGGGTTTCCTGGTAGTTTGTCCAACCACCTGGATCCCTGCTTTCCTGCAGCCCCTGGAAAAAAATTTCGAGAGAAAAGATGTTCAAACACTGCTTGTTTTGTTTTGTTTTTTTCCCCCCACATGATTTGAAGCCAATGAGCTTTGAAAGTGCAATGCTTTTCACATGAAGTTCTGTTTCCTCACTGATGGTTGTTCATACCCAGGCAGTTTGTCCCTTAGATGTTCTTCTGTACTTAATAAAAGCAACTTGATACTAGTACAAGCCAGAAACACGCTTCTCACTTTTCACCTGGTTTGACTTGCCAGCAAGCTTGGCAGGGTTGGTGTCCCACAGATGGATGGGGCATGCAAGTAAGGTGATATGTCTGGGTTTGAAATTGAGATGGTTGTACCTCACCTCGTATCGCAGCCTGGTTGTTAATGTGCAGTAAGAGTGGTGTTGGTTCTCAGCAGCATTTTGTTTGCCTCTGTATTGACTCATTTGATATTTCTTTGGTATTTTATTGGGTGAAGATTGTAAATAAAACAAATAACTTTGCTGTTATAAGTTACGGTTTTGGTCCTTACTGATCACTTCACTGAGGAAGAGAAGCAAAACGAGTTTTCTTACCTATATCTTTCAGTTCTTATAATAGGAGGTTCTTTTCCAGGCAAAGTTATCTTAATTTTTTCTTTCTTTTGCCTTCCTTTCTTCAGCACAAAAGAAATACCCAATGAGACTGCATGTGCTTTTGATACTGACACTTATGCATGTTGTGTTTGTTTCTTCATTTCTATGTTGCAGTAGTTGTAGTGATGAGTCTCAGACTTATGAAACTCTTACCTAGGAGTACACTTAACAGCAGAGGGAGCTTTTGGCTAGAGGAAAAAAAAAAAAGTTAAATGAAATGTAAAAAACCCCCCAAAAACCACAATCTTTGTTCTGTTGTCTCTAAGACACTTAGCAGTTCTGTCTGTCCTGTAGACTTTTGAATGTTCTTATTGGTAAGAACAGATCATCTACTATCTCAGAAAAGCTATCTTTCCTCTTCATTTAACAGGAGTAAGATTTCATCTACATAGAAAAGCTTCTAATGTGCTTTCAGAATTTTTAAAATCTCACGAAGAAGTACGAAAGGGTGGGTGAAAACCAGTGTGGCTTGGTGTTCAGCCCAGTGCTGGGGCAGAGGAGGAAGAGTTACCTCATGTATGAAATAGCTATTCTTGGTTAAAAACTAGTATGTAAACACTGTTGCACCTAGTTGCAATTTCAGATCAGACATACCTGACAAAAAGAGTGATTTTTTTTTTTTTTTTTTTTTAATCCCACCCCCCCGCCGGCCCCCCCGCCCCAAGCTTCAGATATTTCTGTTAAATTGAATTCACACAGAAGTTTTTCTCCTGGTTTATTTCTTCATCAGGTCGTTTGGGGTAGTTTTGTGGGAGCTGCTTACAGGAGAGATTCCCTACAAGGACGTGGACTCTTCGGCCATCATTTGGGGAGTGGGCAGTAACAGCCTGCACCTTCCTGTCCCCTCCACGTGCCCAGATGGCTTCAAAATCCTCATGAAGCAGACCTGGTGAGATCCTGAATCCTGCACAGACCTAGGGCTGGCTTCCAGCTCTTGCCAGATGCCAAGTAAAACTGATGAAACCAGAGTAAGGGTGGGAGTGTTGAGCCCAGAGCAGAGGGCTCTTAAATACTCTCACACTTGTCATGAGAGCAATAAGTTTTAACATTTTGGATTCTGCTTCCTTGTGGCAGCAGGCCTGGGCCCCAGAAGGACACTTGGAGCTTAGAGGAAGTAGGAAGAGACCTGTCTGGTTTGCTGGGTGGACGGGGCAGGGGAGGGAGCAGGCAGACACTGTTGAGACAGGCTAGTGAGGGGGAAGGAGTTGAGTAGGAGAGAAGCAGGAGAGTAGATCTTGATGGGAGCCCCAGCAGGGTGACAGTTACCCATGGGTTGCCTGTCCAGTGTGAATCAGGAGCAGGCAGCATGAAGGTCATCTTCAGTAGCCTTCACAGAGGTGGTTGTTTTGTGGTAGCAAAGTAGGTGATAAAAGGTAGCTCTGTGGGAAGAGAAAAGGAACTGGAAAGAAAGTAGGGGTAAAATTTCTTGAGGCTGGCTCCAGAGTGAACCGAAATGATTTTTCACTCTGAAACCCCCTTGTAAGTGACTGGCTTTTGAACTGGACAAAGAGAAATTTGAGCTTTCTGTATGAAACCAGGATTTTACAGGTATAGATAAGGAAAATGCTTTCAGTTTCCTCTACATGCCAGATTAGAGTTGAAATTCTTTGTCTTGGGTTATGCATTAATGCTTTGTCTTTGTAATTGCATCTTGACAGAAAGTTTAAGTGGTCTTCCAGCATTTTCCCACTCCATGAGTTTTACCAGCCATCCTCTCGATGGCCCAAAGGGAAAAACAGTCCAGAGCATCTATGGATCTTTTCAAGTGGCTGACCCCTGACCCTGAGCTGCAGCAGGTCGTGTTGTTGCAGTATCTGTGCTGAGGCATGCTCTGCCTGGCTGTGCTTCTACGCGTGGCTGCAAAAGGCAGGAAGCAGTTTGTGCAGCTCTGAATACCGAGTACATACACTTGTATCCCCACCTAGTGGAATTAGGTGGTTTGTAGGGGAGAGGTCACTGAAGAAGCTGTTTCTTCTCCTGAGCACTGAATCCATGCAGCAAGTCTGATGGGTTCAGTCCTGAAGCTCGAATACCTGTCTCTTTTCTCAAAGATACAAATGTTTTTGTACTTGAATGTGATCTTACGGAGATGTTTAGTGCATTACAATACTGTATAGACTCAGGCATTTACTATGTGGCAACATAGATACATTCGGTGTTTATAGACACCCTGTTTTGTTGAATGTAAATCATCATTTCTACTAGACTGATTATTCCCATTATAAAATTTGGAAATTAATGGGATAATGAACTGAGATCTGTTTCTTCTTGACAAACAAGTTAGGAACAGCTTCGGTTTGTATCCTATCTTTTACTTTGTAATCACATTTTCCTATTTTAAATGGTTTTCATCTCTTGTTTCTTCAGAATAGATCATCACAAAGCAAAAACTGAATACAAAACAGCTCTAGCACAATAGTCATATTCAGCAAAAGAGAAAACCAGAAAAGCTCCTTTGCTCTAATCTGTCAGCTACACTATTCAGAGAACATGTTCTAAGTGAGAAACCTTTCAGAAGTGTAGGAGTAGCTAGCAATGTTAACCTCATCTCATGCTTGGGTATTTGTCTGTTTTGCTTCAGGCAGAGCAAGCCCCGGAATCGTCCCTCCTTCCGGCAGACACTGATGCACCTGGATATCGCATCTGCTGACGTGCTGGCTACTCCTCAGGAAACCTATTTCAAATCACAGGTAACTGGAGAGTGGCTCTAGCCAATGAGTACTAGAGCTAGCTCCAAGGATCTGATTTCGGAGGCTGCATCAAGTACAGCAAAAGCCTGGATCTGTGATTTCAGTTTGATTCTTGGGGAGAAGCAAACTGATGGGTACTTGAAAATCTTTTATCCAAACTTTCACAAACTGAGACATCTGCTGACTTTAGTCAGAAACTCAGCGTTGTCTCATTCACATGTCCCTGAGACTGCTGACTTCAGATGTTCTGCTCCCAGCTGTTCTCCCAGTACTGTTGTACAGGAGAGCATGAGACTGCTGAGAGGGGAACTGCTGCATTTATAGTGAAGATGAGCAGGGCAGCCAGTGGGACAAAGAGCTGTTACAGGGCAGTGAAGGGACTCTGGGACTTTCAGGGAAGATCTATAAGTACGTTCTTAGAGATTCCTCCGAGTCCTACCCAGCAAGCTATTGTCTGCTCCCAAGGAGGGAATGAGGATGAAACCTTGCCTCCAGTATAGCGGATCTATACAGTGTTGGGGTGTATGTGAGGAAGTGGCTGCATTTATTAAAGATGCAAGAACCAGGGCTTCAAGGGGCAAATAGAGTTAGTATCACCATAGTGACAGTCATCATTGTCAGGAATATAGGTTTCCAAATCATAAGCCTTTCTGTTTGTTAAATGCCAAAAGGGAAGAAAGTGTTGTCTTAAGGACGAAAAGAGCTTTAGAAATTTTTAAAAACGTTTTTTAGAAAATGCAGATATGTTTTAAATGATCTAGTCGGAGCACAAAATTGGAAATACCATTTGAAAATGCTGACTAAACATGCTGCAACGTTACCCAAAATAATTCAGCTAACAGAAACATGTTTTCAACCCAAACCTGTAATTTTGTGCAGACACAAAGAATGTTGCCCAAGAGTTTCTCTTTGGTGCAACCAGGGATCCCAATCCTTTGTAAATACCTGAAATTAAATTGCTTCCCTAGGCTGAATGGAGAGAAGAAGTGAAGAAACATTTTGAGAAAATTAAAAGTGAAGGAACTTGTATCCACCGGCTAGATGAAGAATTGATTCGTCGTCGAAGAGAAGAGCTGAGGTCCGTTCAGTCTTTTATGTTTACTGCTCACTTTTCCTATCCAGCCTTCTCTTCACCAGCTAAATGAGCCCAGCTCCCTCAGCTTCTCTTCACAGAGCATGTGCTCCAGCCCCTGACTGTCCTCGTGCTCCTCTTGTACTGAGGACCCCAAAACAGGACTCAGTATTCCTGGTGGCATAAATTCGGGCAGCCTAAATTCCTTGAGTCCAGAAACTCAAGTTCCCATGGGCATGCCCTAGGCCTTGAGCACTGCTTGTCTGACTGAAAGCTATATATAGAGAAAAACAGTGGAGACTCTCCCTGCTCTTGGGCAGTCTGAACAGTTTGCTGCAGGCAAGACGGGCAAAGGCTTGTGTGTTTACCAGGGAATATTGCTGCCTGAGTTTTGGTGTTTGTGATAACAGCACTGAAGCAGGTACATCCATCTCAGTGGAAAATGCATCTTACAGTTTTCTGTGAGCTTTCTCTGCCCTGATACTTTATTTGGATTAGTTATTGCCAGAGAAGCGAACACATTCCAATTCATCAGCCCACTGAAATTCATTTTGAACATTAGACCAACTTAAAAATGAAAGCAAAATGTTTATTTAAGTTTTTATTAAGTTTATTTAAGTTATTTTAGTTATCTTCTGTGGTACAAATTTGCAAATATAGTTATGACAAACATAAAACACCAAGTAGCAGTTCTCTGTCAAACTTGACAAACCAAAGGAAACCGTGTTCCGCCAGTTTGATGTAGTTGTTGATCAGTGTTCCCTAGCCCTAGGGAGCTTTTGATGGTCACATCTTTCAGCTGTGGTTCAATATGTCTTCTGCAACTATACTGTAGCTGTAGAGGCATATTGCTTTTTATGAAATACAAACAGATGACTTCTTTCCGTGTTTCTTTAGAAGCTGATTTAGCCCCTTCTCTGTGCAAACAGGATGATCAGGGCTTGGCCAAAGGGCTTGTGGATGCATGTGAAGCACTTGCAGCTTCTCTAGTGAGAAGCATTGCCACTCTTTCAGGACTGTTAAAAGCTTTCTAAATCATATCAGGATTCATTGCTGTATTAAGCTCTTAATCATCATTCACTGTTAGCTCTATCTGGGGTTCAGTGCAATACAGCTGGCAAATTTTACTTTTAGAAGACCTTTTCCTAAAGCACCTGTATTTTTCCTTATTCTCTCTTGGTCCATGGACATCAGATTGTGCAATAATGATTTTTCTGTTTTTCAGACATGCATTGGATATCCGCGAACACTATGAGAGGAAACTGGAGCGAGCCAATAATTTATACATGGAGCTCAGCGCTATTATGCTGCAGCTGGAGGTCCGTGAGAAGGAGCTTATAAAGTATGTATTTCTGGGCATAATGGCATGCCATGCACGTGACAATATGCATACAGGAGAAAAAAACCAGCGCTTCATTTCTAAACTGCATAGTGGTACTTGTAGATTTAGTGTCCCCTGACAAACTTACAGGGTACAGAAAAGCTGGTAAGCAGAGAGAGGCCCCTTAAGAGTAGGTTACTGCAGACCACTTAGTGCACATATCTCTACCCAGTGTTTACTGACTGGGAGAAAGGCACCTTCCCCATTTGGTGTTGGCATCCTTTGGCCCTTTTGTAAAGAGAAAAGCAGTGCTGTTTCTGGACTGTGTGTCAGGGCCCTGTTCCAACTGCCTGATCTCTGCACAGAGAATTTAGAAAATGACTATGTCCTTTCCCAGAACAGCATGTTGTGTTGCACCCAGCCGTAGCTGAGAAACAGGCATGTGGTGTGCTCGCAGTGGAGCTGTATTTCTGTCCAACAGGAGCTGCAGTTGGATAAAGAGAGAACTGATCATCTTCTTCCCCAATGTTTCAGGAGGGAACAAGCAGTGGAAAAGAAATACCCTGGGACTTACAAACGCCACCCAGTCAGACCAATAATCCACCCCAATACAGTGGAGAAGCTGATGAAGAGGAAAGGGGTCTCCCATAAACCAGGCAGCCAGACTAAACGGTAAGAAGTAACAACCTAGTTCTGTGCCAGGAACCAGCGGTAGGTCCCCACTGAGATGAGCAGGCAGCTTACTTCCCTTTCAGTCTGATGACAACACAGGACAGGCCAAAGGGGTGTTCATTCTTGGGCCTGGTCTGATCCTCAGAACCACAATTGTTTAATTATTTTAAGGTAGAAGGGATGAATCCTGCTATCCCTTCCACCTAGGCAGCTCTCTGGAACCTTTTGGTCCATACGACTTTTTCACAGATGATGGTGCTTTCACAGGAGGTATCTAATGTGTTGTCTTGAATTCCTAACTGTCCAAGCAAAGAGCAGTTAGATCATCCTTGACTTGAATGGTAATAAGCAGGGTGAGGGACTGTGGAAATCAGTAGCCCTCAGGGACGATGGATTCATTGTTGAGGAATTAAATAGGTATTTGAGATTTGGGAATTCATGCTGTCCTTTCAGCTATTTCACTTCTGCATGACTTTCAGAAGGTGAGATTTTTTTTTTTTCAGAGGAGTTGTCTATTTTATTCTTCCCTTTTGTGGGATTTCCAGGAGTTAGAGAGTCCTGATTAACAGTGAATAATCACTTCTGAATTAATATCCACATGTGCTTCTGAAATGAGCAGGCTGATAACCATCAACAGATTGGGACCCTATTGTGCTAAGCATTGTATATGCACATAGTAAGAGACATGCCCTACACTAAGGTCTTAGGACGTAGCTATTTTGGGAGCAGAACATCAAAATAAGAGCGGAAAAAGGAGAGTACGTGGCGGATATTGGAAAAAGCAGCAAGAAAGGAGTGTAGAGCATGATGGGCTGAACAGAAAGGACATTGAGTGGAGAGAATCAAAGGAAACTAAATGCAGAAGTCAAACAGCTGAAGGGGAGGGAAGCCTGTAGATTTTAGAAAGCAGAGTGTGCTTATGGCTACAGCTGCTGCTTCATCCTGGCTCTGAGCCAATGTAATTTCTTAGTTTGTGGTTTAATGTGTAGTTTCTGCTGACTGTCTCTCAGGCCAGATCTACTGAAGTCAGAGGGCATACCCAGCACAGAAGCAGCATCCAATGGCTCACCAGTCTCAGGAAGTCCCAAAATGTCAACACTGAGTGGCAAAAGCCGCTACCGCAGTAAGCCACGTCACCGCCGAGGGAACAGCAAAGGCAGCTACAATGATTTTGCAGGGATCTTGAAAAACCAGCCAGTGCAAGATGATGCACCCCCACCTCCACCTCATAATCATCCTCATCATCCCGGACTACTGCAGCAACATGGCCACAGCCATCCCCATGGCCATCACTCACGGCTTCATGCCCATGGACAAGATATTGCTAACTGCGCAAACAACTTAAGGTACTTTGGCCCTGCAGCAGCGCTGCGGAGCCCTCTCAGTAACCATGCGCAAAGGCGGATGTCTGGTTCCAGCCCCGATCTCATCTCTGCTGCCATGGAAGCAGATTGCCGAA
The DNA here is from genome assembly GCA_013389945.1 of Fregata magnificens. Taxonomy (NCBI): domain Eukaryota; kingdom Metazoa; phylum Chordata; class Aves; order Suliformes; family Fregatidae; genus Fregata; species Fregata magnificens. The sequence continues at coordinate 89,786 of WAAD01033138.1, read as the reverse complement.
GGAATCTGGAGAGCAAAGAAAGCAAAGGTGATCATTGGGAGTGTTGCAAAACAGATCCATATAATTCCTGTCTTCAGTGCAGGGAAGAGGACAGTGGTCAGGTACAGATGTCATCTGTTGAAACGGGGATGAGCCATTCTCAATCACCAACATCTGTTTCCCTGTACGAAAATGCACAGTTCATTGAGAAGATGGAGGAAGAGGGCTTCAGCAACTGTAAGTCAGCGTCCACCCTAGGCACTCCCCAGCACATGGCTTCCTCAGTGCTACCTTGCAAAGCAAGACCCCTTCAAAAGGTAAGGACAAAGCATAGTGATTTGAAAAAAAACCAAAGCTTGCTCCTCTTTTCCCTCTCCACCAAAAGAAGGTGTGTAGCATAGGCTAGTGCCTGGATATAGGATAGTAGCAAAGCCATGTTTCCCACACACATAGCAGTAGAGTTACATGTACAACTTTATCTTGAAGAGATCGTGCCTATCTGAACTTTGCTTTGTGATCTGGGCACACTTGTAAAGTCAATTTTATTGAGAAGTACTGTAGGCATATCAGAGCATACTGCTAATAATGAGGGTTGTCAGATGTGGTTTTGATAGGGCCTAGTTCTTTTACTTGCAATTTAGCCAGTTTTTGTTTGAGCTGAAACTCGGTCTACTGAATTTTTGTTGTTGAAATAGTCTCAATGTTTTCAAGCCTTTCTCAAAACAAAGGAAGGCGTAAATGCATTCTTTTGGCGATGTTAAATATCGTGTACCAGTTTCACTGAGAATCTGTAGCGCTGCTGTGCCTCGGAACAGAAATTCAACATTTGCCATGGTCTGGGGGACATGCCTTTTGCTGCACCTTCCAGAAACTGTCCCCTTGACCAAATATCATAGTTCTCATGTATTTTGTGAAGATTTTGCAAGAGTCAAAAAGATGTTACGGCACAGTTGTACAGAAACAGTTTTTCTTCATTCCTCCTGCTTCCATCCAGGTGGTGAGAGAAGTAGGAACCAGTCTGACTGGAGTTCAAAGAGCAGGAAAACTGGGCCTGAGTGGAAAAGTGAAGGAAAAGGGGATGAGTACCAGACCAAGAGTGTGGTTTGGGCCCAGAATGAAGTAAAGAGGAGGACCACCTCATATTACAAGAGGATGGGATGGGATAGAGGCTGAGTCTGAACCAGGGGTTGGCAGGTTGGATAGGATAGAAGAAGGCTGTAAAAACCAAGAGTGCAGGGGGCAGATTTGGATGCAAAAAGGAGAATAAAAGGCTCTGTGTTTACTGAGGTAGCAAATGGAACAAAACTCAAGTTTTCCTAGTTGGTGAAACCCACCAGCAAAGGCTGTGCCATCCCCCATCCTGCTCTGTGATGGGTTCATGTAGAAGAGGGTTGAAGTCATAAAGCCAAAGAGTGCCGGATCAGCTCAATAATTTATATGGACTTTAATGTGATACTAATTACTTGATTTGCTTCTGTAAAAATCCAGAATGTTATGTACTCATTGCCTGCTAAAGTACTCCAGTGTATTTCAAAGTCAATCACTCCAAATTCAGAAATGGCAGCATTAAGACTGCCTGAAATAATCTCCTGGTAAGAAGATGTCTGAGTCAGTTTTCACGGATACACAAGTTCTTTTTTTGTCTAGATTGTTGCAGCCCATTGACACAGTGACTTTGTCCTGGAGGACCAAGGGGCAACCATATAGTTGCATGTTTGTTCTTTCACAAATGTGATATCATTCTCGTCCTTGTTTTCTGCCAGAGTGGTGATGACTCTTCAGAAGAGGAAGAGGGCGAAGTAGACAGTGAAGTGGAGTTTCCTCGTAGACAAAGGTAAAAGGTGAATTTACTCTAATCTCTCTTTGGTGGGACAAAGCTCAGGAGGAGAACTGTCATAGCAGCTGCACACCAGCATGGAAACTGTGGAAGGTGCTGGCAAAAGAACAGAATCACATTCAGTGCGTCTCATCTGCCCTCAGTGATCCTCCATGTTCACTCACTGTTTTCAGCCAGTTCTGAGATGTTTTCTCCAGCACAGCTTTTCTGCTGCAGGCTGTTTGTAGCACAACTTGATCACACTTCATAACATTATTCAGCCTATAAAAATAAGCTGCTGCATCTGTTTCACCAGAATCAGACTTACTGGATGTTGGGACCCTTTGTGAACTGTTTAAAATGTTGTTTATTAACTGTTGCTGCAGTGGGGCTGACTCCAGCGTCTTTATAGTTGAATTCAAGTAGGATTGAAGAGCTAGGTGACAAAACAGCAGATCAAATTTGGTGACGTTGCCTGTAAAATAAGAGACTTGAGGGGGCGTTCCTACCTAAGCATATGTAATAGCGGACTTTACAGTCCTGTGCTCAGGAAAGAGATCATGGCATTGGTGCAGTAGCTTTATGAAAGCATCTGCTTGAAGTGCAGAAGTTATCCAGTGGGCAACTAGGTTAAGGGTTGTCAGGAAAGGAGCAGAGAAGAAAATAAAAGCTTGTCTGCTGTTGTATACATCCACGGCACACCTGCAGCTTGAATCCTAAATGACACCTTCATTGCTCCAGCTCAAAGACCATGGTAAAATCTGAAAAGTTACTGAGAAGTGTGACAAGAATGGTTAGAGACGGTTTCCATAGAAGAGGAGATTAAATCCATGAGGAATGTTTGTCTAGCAGGAGGAGAGGTGATACTGGAGGTGCATGAAATTGTAACTTAGGTGGAGAAAATAGACAAGGAATGATTCCTCACATTCATGTTAGGGGACACCTAGTGAAGCAAACAGGGGGTTTAAAATGAACAAAAGGAAGTGCTTTTTCCATCCAAAACGCTTTCAGATGTGGAGCTTATTGTCAAGGTATGCTGTGGAAATCAAAACATGAGCAAGTCATAAGTGTTAAATTTATGGCATATAGATCCATCAATGGTTTGATCTTCAGCTCAGAAGTCTGATTTGCTGAATGATACAAACCAGGAAGATATGCCAAGAGAAAGTAGGGTCTGTCTGCACATTCTGTTCTCATACTTTTCCCAGATTATTTCTTCCTGCCTAGGGTTGGAGACAGAACGCTGGGCTAGATGAGTTTTCTGACTTATACAATTCTTGTGTGATTGTCGCTTTTTCTGTGATTTACTAACATGGGAGACAAATGGTTTTTCCTGACTTCAATGTGATGACCTGTTGCAGGTGTCCTGGCATGTTCAGTCAACTGGTATTTTGTACCATTGCTGTTGAATCCTGGCATGAGGCGATTTCCACATTCAAGTAACTGTGAGCTTATTTTTTGAGCACACATACCTAAATTCTAGGCTGGCTGTTGGGATCACTGCCAGGTGATGCAGATATTCCCAGCTGAATTAGCTTGAACCCTACAGTACAGCCTTTCTCTAGGAAAAAGGACTGCTAAAGAAAAATATGCTCCAGGGCAGATCAGCTAATATGAACATGTAGCAGACAAGACCAAATAAGAACAGGTGAATTTAAAGATGCAGATCTTGAACTACGTCATTCGAAAGGTGGTAGATTTCCATAGCTCCAAGATGTGAATGGCAGCCCAACACTTTGCAGAGCTCTTGCTGCCAGCCTTGCAGATCAGTTATGATTCAGCTGGAGACATGTTCTTAGGGTGGGAAGAGGCTCTTGGAGAGCTGATGTAAAGCCTTTTCTAGGGATAGGACCTGTTTTGCTCAAAGACATTTTTGGAAGGGTCAAGCCCTTAGCCCAGTGTGGAGAAGCAACCAGGTAGTATTGAGTGCACTGTGCCTGAGCAGTATCTGCTAGGGAGAACAGGATTGAGTGGCCCGGGCTGCCTGTTACAGTGAGCGAGCCCTATTCTTGTTGTGCTGAAGATGCCAGTTAAAAGTACAGGTGCAAAAATCTGCTCTCCATCGCATGCTTCAGAAAGGAAGATGGGAGCTTTGCCAGGGGAACCTGTGTAAGGATGTAGCAGCCACTCTGCATTCACTGCACTACTGATGATGTGAGGGTTTTGATTGTGAAAGATGTCTCAGAAGAAAGCTGCCTTGTACCCTTGCCACACGTCAGAAACAGAGTTCCTTATGTTTGAACTGTAATGCTGCGCTGGCTCACCAGCTCATTCTTACTCTGTGCAGTGAGAATGTGCGCAGAAACCTGTCCACAGAGAAGGTGTAACTTTTCTAACTGGCAGTGAGCTCCTGGGGACAGGCTCACCCAGGACTGAGTCGGCACCAGGAGTGGGGTCTGTTGAGGCCAGTTGTAGCAGGGTAGCCGAACACAGCACCCAGGAAATTGCTTTTCCTCTGCAATCAGAGGCACTGTGACACAAGCTAAACTACTCTTCTGGTTTGCAGACCTCACCGCTGCATTAGCAGCTGCCAGTCCTACTCAACCTTCAGCTCGGAGAACTTCTCAGTGTCAGATGGAGAGGAGGGGAACACAAGTGATCATTCGAACAGCCCGGATGAGCTGGCCACCAAGCTGGAAGATGAGCTGGCTGAGAAGCTGGAGGACATGTTGTCCCAGACTCCAGAGATCCCCATTGAAATCTCCACTCAGTCTGATGGGCTTTCAGACAAAGAGTGTGCTGTGCGGAGAGTCAAGACTCAGATGTCTCTGGGCAAACTTTGTGCAGATGAACACAGCTGTGAGGTGAGTTGTAAGTTTGGCAATCCCCTCTTCCTTCTATTGAGTAAAAAATAAAATGTTATGGAAAGGAATCCAAGGGCCAGAAAGTTGGATGACTGCCTAGGAAATGCTGTGGTAGATGTACTACAGCAAAGCAACTGCTTAAATACCCAGTCTTTCTCATACTTGGCCAGATGAGTAGATGGGGTAAAGTAGCACAAATAAAGCTGAACATAATTTGCTAGTCAAGATAAGTGTGATACTGGGAGGCCATCAGATTTGCAGTTGAATTAAGATGGATAAAAAATAGCACATAAAGTAGATAATGAAATGGAAGGGATATAAACTCTCTGCCTCAAACTTATCCATTGGCATCCTTGCTGATGAAGCTAGAATGATTTTCTTCCTTTTACTGTCTTTCAAGTGTTTGGGAGGGGTGGGACAGAGCCTGCTGCACCATCTTCTCATAACTCTGTGTTTGATAGTGCTCTGACCAGATATTTTTCTGCTGTCCCCTCGTTGAGGGGAGACAAGTGATCTTTGGTAGGGCGATGGTGTGCTGTTGATATCTCCTCTGTGCTGCCAATCTCTCCTTCTCTGCTGGTGGTCCTTTGCCTGTCTGCTGTTACTGATTGGGATGGTGTGGTTGATCCACAGTGCAGGAATGTTGCTCAAGTCTTCCCCTTTCCCTTTTGCTTTGCAGAACCCAGCACAGTTCGGAGAATCAGACTGTGACTCTTCTGAAGGGGAGTGTTCTGATGCCACGGTCAGGACCAATAAGCCCTGCAGCTCTGCTACTTGGTAATACAGATCTCCCCCAAAGCTTTCTGATACTGGCATTTTGATTTCCCTGAGATTCCACTTCATTCCCCTTCATCACACTTTACAGGAAGAGAAGATGCTTCTCCTTCCCACCCCAGGAGTGTTTTGCAATAACCCGAATCTCTGGAAAATGTCCAAATGAAATTAATTCTCTTTGAGCATTTCAATCAAGAATGGCAGGGATGTATTTTATTGAATAATCTAGTTACTGTAACATGGATATTTATTTTTTTGACATTTTAACACTTTTTACTGTAAAGAGTGGATTGTATTTATAGACACACAGACTTGTTGCAAAAAAAAAAAAGTTCAGAAAGCAAGCACATTACAGAGAACATCCTGGGAGTCCTGCCTGGACAGCTTTGTGTACAAACGCGGGGGGATTCTCTTGCTGCTTTCACAGGGGACCAGGCCTCGTGGCCCTGAAGATTGGAGAACAGATCAAGAAAACTAAACCACTCAGTCTTATCAAATGAGGAAGCATAAAAAGACCTTACTATAGGGTAACCTGTGAACAAAGTGTATTCAGTATAACCAGCTGGGTCATTTTTAATCAGAAGGTGGACATGTTCCTGGAGAAAATTGGTACCGAGGTGCTAACATCCAGGGTCTTCTGAGTTGATACATCCCCAGGAATGTAATAGTGGGTTTTATTTTAAGGATTTTTAGTTTCTTTTTTTAATCAGCATTTTGTTGTGAGATCCTGCAAACGTATTCTAACCTCGTCCTCTCAAGAATTGGTATAAGAGCACTTCTTAACATCGTCCTTGCTTTACTCTGGCAGTGTCGATCTCCAGTTGAGCAGGGAAACCTCTTTCAGATGCAGTGTGCCATTTCCCAGTTTACTTCCTCCTCTTACCTCCTGTCTGTTTCAGTCAGTCAAAGAAATCAATCAAATCAGTGTTGGAAAAGCAAGAACTTGCAAACCATGGAAAGCACATTCTGCAGAGCCTGAGCACTCTTCTGGGGAGGAAACTGGAGATGCCTGTACTGGACTTGGAGAAGCAGTCTCTCACCTACAACAGCATCGATAACCAGCAGAGAGCTGTGTGTTGAGGGGGAAGACTGGGAATCACTGGCCTAGATAAGAGCATCAGCCCTGCTCTGTCTCCTTATTCACTGTACATTCTTGAAAGCATTAACAGCTGCCTGCCCTTCATGTCAGGCTTTGTGCAAAACAGGTTGCACAGGGAATCTTGATGGTGGCTGTGGCACAGCTGTGTCTTGGGTGTACCCTGAGGCCTCTGTTTCTCCTTCAAACAGAAACTCTGCAGGTGAAAGTGAGGATAGTACTGGTATGTGACAGGCCGAGGCATTGGCAGATGAGAAAAATTTGTTTTCTGATAGAACTCATAGTGCCTTCCCTTCAAACACGATTCTTCTAAATCAATATTTAAAGAGAACAAAAGAATAGAGCTCGTTTTCCCCCCCACCTTAGCTGATGTCCCCCTGCAAGAGCTTTCACTCTGCCCTTCCTAGTGTGCTGGCTGGCGCAGCTGTGCCACGTGTGCGTGGCACACGGCCGCACTGCTGGGTGCTGCTCTGCAGACTGGCACACCAGCCTGAGATGAACGGCAGAAATGGACCATGGACAGGTACTTCTGTTGCTTTGTTTGTTTACATTTTATGTTAAAATATTGGTTTGAATTTAACTGTGGTAATTTATAGCCTCATGGCAAAATGAAGGAAAATGTCTTACTTATACAGAGAGCAGTATTGTATGAGTTAAATTATCCCATATTTTTAAAATTTTGTAGCTGGACTACACACAGATCTTAAGTTATGATGTTATTTTATTATTTATTATCATTTCTGTCGATCAGAAGGTTGGCTTCACTGCTAGCACAATTGTAACCTGTTTGCGTGATGTTACCTTCTCCCTGGTCGCTGGGGGGGATGGGAGCAGAGCTGGTCTCAGTGGCTGTCAGTAGCTGCCACCTCTCGTGATTTCTAAGGATGCTGTTATACCTGGGCAGGGAACCTGTCAAGGCTGGTCTGGGAGGGATGGATGCAGTCAGCTCCCTGGGCCCTGTGATACTCCTCGTGGTCGATGCTGCCATTTGCTAATGTTGCCAGCAGAGTTGGCAGCCCCTGAGCTGGTGGGGAATGGTGAGCAGGGAGCGAATGGCTTTTGAATTGATCACAAAGTAAATAACCATCACAAGATCCCCTGGCAAGAGCATCCAAAAGGACAAGCGGAGAGGAAGGCAATTGCTCTGGGCAGTAGGTATGAGATCGGGGTGGCCAGCAGTGGATCCACATGGTGGATCACCCATGCAGGACCAAACAGCTGCTGGAGTGGAGAGGGAACGACGAGCTCACCCCTGCCTGCAACAGCAATACTCAGCTCTGGGTAGAGACAGAATGCAGAGGGGAGTGAAGCTCTTTTCTGGCTTGTTTCTTGTTTCCTCTCTCTTCCCATCCCTCATTCCTCCTCCCAAATGTTCTCTGTCTCTTGGTCAGCGGCAGGAGGAGGTGGCAGGGCCAGAGATGGCTTTGCTGTCATGGTGTGAGAGGAGTTTTGGTGTGGAAGAGGTGGTGCAGATGGTTACTCAGGAGGCTGGAGGCCAGGGTACAGGCATTTAGCAGTGGAGAACTGTGTGCACGTAACATACGCACACAAAGAGGAAGACCAAACTATTGCATAAAGAGAGGTTGAGAACTACCATCAAAAGTCCCCCACAGCAGAGGATGCCTTATGCCCCTGGAGAGACTCTGCTGCTCAGATCTGGCAGGCTTCCTGAGCTCCAATAGGCAGGGCTGCTCGCTGCCTGAGGGCAGCGTGATGTCAACCCAGTCCATGTCCCTGCGGTGCCCACTGCCTGTGGGCAGCGCTGGTGTCCTAAGGCAGCCCTACAGCAATAGGCCCAAAGCAGAGCTGCCTCCGGCTCAGGCCTGTCAGAGTCTCCAGGGACTCTGGAGTAGTAGCAGGGACTTCAGTCTGTGATGATTCAGTCCCTAAGAAAAAGATCCCAGAGGGGTTTTGGTAGCTGTGGTCTGCTTAGAGCTTCTCCACCATGTGACAAAGCTCCTCTGGGCTTGCAGAGAAGCATAGGAGCTTTGATGTGTGGGATTTTGGGACCCTTCTGGGCCAGCTGTCCTGGGTGTGTGCTGATTCCTGCCCGTCCTTGCCCGGGGACACGCTGGCCCATTCTGCAGCCTGGAAAAGCAGAACTGAACCCTTCAGGTTGTCTGCTGCCCCACTTAGCTCTAGTTTCTTTACACGCCCAGGTCATTGCACTCTTATGGTCCAGTAACACTCCTCCTAACTGCTGCCTACTATGCAGCATCCCTCTGGGACTGCCATTACGGCTGCTCCCCCCTTGTCTAAATGTGTAACCCTGTACCCATGGAGATGTAATCCCAGCCTCCCCCTGCACACAGATCTCGTGCCCTCGGCTGTGTGCAGGCAGGGGTGGCTCAGCAGCTCCCTTCGTTCCTGGGACGGTTGCTGTCAGTTCTGCAGGGGGTTATATAGACGTTTTCCTTAGTGAAACCTACCCGGAATTGCACATAGACGTGATCTCCATGTTGCTGTATGGGCACCTCTGCTGCAGTTCCTCGCACTTTCTTTCCTAGCAGGTTATGGGGCTGAGAGGCGTGAATCGGCCTGCTTCCTCCTCACAGTAACACCGCAGTTGCAGGACAGAAGTAAACCTTGGGTTCCCTTTTCAGCATCCCAACTACCTTGATCCAGTTCTCATGGCTGCTGACAGCTCCTGAACACTAGCCTAGATTTTCTCCCAGAGATGAATGTTGCCTTCCCCACTGTCGTGTTAAGTAACCATTTCATCTTGGCCCTGTCCAGTAGTGTTCATCTCTCTCCTCCCTGCTCTGCGGATTCCTGATACAAACTTGATTTTTTTTGTATTGAACAGTGTACAGTGATGGAAACAAGAATGACTATCAAAGCAAACAATGCATGGAATAAAAAGCCAGTGTACTTCAATGCTTCTCAGGCTGGTCTGGTGATCTGGGAATGGTTTCTCATGTACTTTGGGATAATGTCATGAAGCCTTTTAATAACTAACACGATGTTAGAGAGCAGCTTGTTGTTACCTGTCTCTGAACACAGCTGAACTGGAACTACTGGGAGCTCCAAGTAGCAGAGCAGAGGCTTGGTCAGACACACGTAGCATACCAAGGACCCAGGTGTCCCTAAGTGTTGGCTTTTGCTCTTGTCAAATGAGTGATTTTTGCAATGTGAGCTGGAGGGATTGAATCTGCAACCATGACTTCTCATCCTGGGAACCTTGCTGTCCTACTCAGTTCCAACCCTACTGCTGGGGAAGGTGCTAAAAAGGATAAAGCATTCACTGTCAGCTTTCTGAGTGCTCTGGGGTCTCTCATCTGCCCCCTTCCATGCCAGAAAGTTTACTTTATCCTCCAAGTGGAGGGCAAACTCCTGGAGGGTAGAGCAAGGAGGTGCAAATACCAAAACCCCAGGAGCATAGTATCATCCCTGGGGGCTACTGTTCTCCAGCAACTGGGACAGAGCCTACCTGCTTATTTGGAAACCTTCTAGTTATACATGAGAAAACATGTAGGTTTAAAGGTGCTTCTCAAGGACAAATCACTGCTAGCCAGGCGCATCCATTCCTTTTTTTTTTTCCCTTTAGTCTTTGTGGGGAGTAGCAGACACTGAGTGTCCTCAGAAGCAATCTCCTGTGTTCTGACACATGAATGATACATACAGGCAGCTCATAGCTGGCCCCAAAGCCTGAACAATTTTGCTGCAGGATGCACTTGCTTAACATCTGAATGACAGAGGAAGAGTCTTCTACAACTGTGCAAACTCTCCTACAAAAGGTGCAGGGACCCTGAAACATCACCACTTTTTTCTCAACTTGGTGCTTGTACTACTGCACTTAATAGTACAGAAGTGCATGGTTTGTCATTTTGGGCCAAAAACGCTAAATAAGTACACGTTTGGAGAGGGCAGGAGGAGGAGGGAGTTGGGCCTGCCTAGAGCTGGGAAATGCTGCTACTAGAGTGGTGGTGAAAAATAGCCAAGGCTTTTGCTGTTGCAGCTCAACACAGCTCTGTGTGCTGGGGACTCCTCGGTGCCAAGGGATGAGGCTGGACAGCAGAACAGCCTGCCTCGCCCTCAGAGCAGGCAGCAGCTGTCTGCTGCCACCTCAGTCCCACCATCAAGACTACGTGGGCTCACAAAGCTGGACTTGGTGGGAAGTGTGGGAGCCCAAGGGAAGCCTGTGACTTGGGCTGGTAGGGAGACTGCAGTGCTTGGCCCCCCTGTTCAAGAGCTGGGAGGGACTAAGGGGTTCTGATTTGTCTTCCTCACAGGATGCTAATACTCCTGATTTCTTTTTTCCCATTGCTAATACATTTGCAATGGGCTAGCAACACCCTCATGCACACTGGAGACACAGGCTGATTTAAAGGAAACAGGCAAATTAACTGAAGTGTTCACAAAGCCCCTGTATAGCGCTCTCCGTGCAGATACATGCACAGTTAAACATTCATTAAAAATAAGAACCTTACACCTCCTCTTAGACGAGAAGAAAGATTAAAAACTGCAATTGTCCTTGGTCCACGGTGGCACAGAGCATGCAGAATACAATCCACAGGAAGAGACCTGCAGCTTTTGTGAGGCAGTCCCCCAACACCTGGGGAACCTGAGCCATCACAAGCTCTTTTTGCCATTGAGTAACTGAGCATGCTTGTCTTCATCCAGCTTCAAGTGCTTCTTGCTGTATTTCTTGATGAGGGTCCCTGGTATCAGTGCTGCCACAGCCATTGCAAGCAGTTTGAGCAGCGTGGCCCAGGAGAAAATGGCATCCAAAGAGGTGATTTGTGACAGAATGGCTCCCGTCTGCACACAGATGAAATTATATGGTGTAAGACCTTGAAAGAAATAGAGCAGAAAAAAGCCTGTTAGCATCCCCCCATGTAAAATTAGCTCAAATATGCCCTTGCCCAAGGCCAGACACAGGGGTCTGTGTTCATAACGGAAAGAATGAGGTGTGATTCAAAACTTTGCTGCATTGGTGACGCACGCGTATTTGCAAAGTGCTCTGAGACCTCTGAATATAAGGGCAGCATGAAGGCAAACAGTTAAATGGGGCAGAGTCACAGCTATGACCCTGGCATTCTGCCTTCCCCAGCTCAGCATGCTACCCAAGGCTCAGTGATGAGGAGAGAGGCAATGTCATACTGCCCCCACAGACAGTCTCCCCAGGCCTTACCGATGAGAACGGATAAGAAGAACTGGGACACAGGGATGTTTAAAATGGGAGCTGAGAGGTTCAGAAACCAGTTTGGTGTCATGGGGAACAGCCTCAGGAACAATAAGAAGAAAAATAAGCAGCTCCTGTTCTCTTCTACCTGCCAAGAGAAACATTCCAAATTATTTCTGCTCTTCCGACAGCAGTAACATCTGAATGTCCACAATACTAAAGTGAATTTCAGGTTTTTTTCTAACATACCACAACATAACATCAGTACAGAACTGATGAAAAGCAGCAACTTTGTATATGTATGGGGAGCCTAATGGTAAGCCAGCCCTTTCCATGCAAGTGGTGAAAATGGGATCTAACCTGAATGACAGATCAGGAAGTCAACAGCAGAACCACCTCCAGCTGTACAATGCAGCACAGGATGGGTGGAGGCAGTTCTGGAGCATAGAGGCTTCCCAATCAATCCATTATCTTACTTCTGATTTTCCTTGGGATCTGGGATTTTTCACACACCCCCTTTGCAAACAGGCTTGCTCCCAAGACTGCAGTCTGCTCCTAGATTGTGTCAGAGGAAGCCCTTAACTGACCTGATGCATCCCCTGCACGTATTCATTTTTCTACTAAGTCCACCCAAAAGGCAGCCTCATCCAGGGGGCATTCTGGGTGTCTGCAGAACCATGGCTGCTTACCTTTCTTTGCAGCAGAGCCACTTTATCAGGAAAGTAGTAGACGACGAACTGCTTTCCGAACGCGCCAGAGAGCAGGTAGCAGAAGGTCGCTCCCACAGACGTTAGGGCCGAGCACAGCACCAGCCCAGTCCATGGCCCAAAGAGTGCTCCAGCCAGAACGTTCTGCCAGGGCACAACACTGAGTGAGAGCCCGGGGACACGCACAGGCATGTCCCCTCAGCCCGGCTGCGTTCAGCCTCGGTCGCTCTGGCTTCTCGAGGGCATCGGACAGACCCCTCTCCTCCTGGCAGAGCCGTGACTCACCCAGCAAGGCACCGACCTTGCACCTTGCCCCAGCAGGCAGCGCCTGGTCCGGGACTGGGGGCAAAGGGCCCCTCTGAAGGGTTCGTACCAGCTCCCGCCCTGCATCCCCCCCGGCGCGGCGCGGCCCG
>WAAD01033138.1:57136-76833 GCA_013389945.1 Fregata magnificens | reverse complement strand
GCGGCTGTGGGCGGGGCGCGGCCGTGAGGGCCGTGAGGGCGGGGCTCAGCCCCTGGGCACGAAGCCAGCTCCGCCGTGGAAGCATGTTGCAAAAACGCACAACGCCATCATTTTTTTTTTGTCACTTCTGCAGCCCCATTTATAAATCTCTGCGTTAACAAGAGGGCCCCACCACGCTGTCACTTGTTCTCCACAGAACGCGCCGAGGAACTTCCAGGTGAGTCCCCATACGGCTGTGAAAATGTCTGCCACGTTCAGACATAACGTTCAGAAATAACGTATTCGGGTCTTAGCTCCTGCTCCAACATGGGATGGGCTTGAAGGTTTTTTTGGTGTTCTCCATCAGGACAAGGTCATATCTGCACAGCTGTGGTCTGCATAGAAACAGTCAGCACAAGCCAGAAGTGACAAATGGGCCTTTCTGGTATCATCCCCCAGGCAAGTCTCCCAGCGTGCTGGAGGCTTATGTAAAATAAGTCACATTCTCAAGACAACTTACGAAGGTCACAGATACCTTAGGCATATTTTCTTTCTGTTCTACCTTACGTTTTGCTTTGCCTCATGGAAAAACAAAACAGCAAGCTAACAGGTATTGGCTACAGAGTTCACAGTTCCTTTTAAGCCAGTCTACACTTGTACGGCCACCAAATGGGTGGTCCTTCCAGCTCCCCTTGCCCGCCTGCGTGTTCCTGCCGATTCCCTGGTGTCAGCATTAGGGATTGTGCTGCCACTCTGAGCTGAGACCAGGTGTTGATCTGGCTTAGAACTAGCCCAGCCGAAAAACAGAGGAAATGCTTAGGCTTTCATCTGGGGCCGCATGAGCATTAGCCCTGGCATAGGGAAGGAGAGAGGGCAGGACACTGCCTCCCTGTGGCAGTGACTGATTGCTTAGTGGTGTTAAAGTAGTCATGAAACTGTACTCACAGCTTGTGGCAGGCCCTCCTAGGGGAGAGTGGACAGCCTCTGATGAAATGTTTAGGCATTTGCATCTACTTTTTAAAAGATTAAATGTGGATCTGGGGCTGGAAATGACTGTGGAGATGTAGGACAGAAGTGGATTGCCAGTGAGGGGGAGCTGCAGAAGGACTTTGCTTATTAGACATGCACAATCTTTTCCTTATTCTAAGACTAAGGGAAGGGTAGCAGACCTTCATGAACTGCAAAGAACCATGTTCTGCAGCTCTGTCCTTTTTTTGCTCCACCCTTCTCACTCTGTGATGTGCAATCCTTGTTTTAACCCAAATTTAAAGCATGTATGGCTTGATGTCCACATACTGTCCTTGCACACAAGGTCAACCTAAGAGATTCTGTACTCACTGAGCTCAGGCAGAGATCCCCTCCTCCAAAGGTGCCCTAAAAATCAGGGAAGTTTAAGGGTAGGACTGTAGAGCAGACAGAGGTTAACAAGGTGACTGAAGCAGCTGTAGGAATCTCATCAGCAAATGACCTGGTAGGTGCCTCATGATGTTGTGGGCAGTAGTCAGTGCTTTGGGCCAGCAGCTCCCAGTTATGGGAATTCCAGGAGTAAATTAATCTCCCTGTTTGACTGGACATAGAAACTGACTGGGATATAAAATGTGTATTTGGGGCTGGACATCTCTTATTTCCCTGTGAGTTGCATTTACTTTCAGCCCAGAGTTTGGGCCTGGGCAGCTTCTCTGTAGCTACTCAAAGATCATTTTCCTGACCAAAGGTCAAAATGTCAGACCACATCAGAGTTAGACCACTAATTACATGTTTTCAGTACAATAAGACAATCTCTGTGTTCAAGTTCAGCTATGGGATTTGTGTGCATGCACTAAAGGCAGAATTTATTCCCAAGATACGTGTGCAAGAGTTACTAAATGTGAAATAAATATAATTCTTCTGGACGAACTCAGCCAAGCCAGGCATCTGGGAGATTGATTTACTTCTGTCCTGTTTGCAACAAGAGAAATGGTTTGTAAACCTCTGCTTACCTTTCTGGATTTGTAAGTGACCGGAACCTCATTTGGAGAATCCTGAGTTTGAATTTTGGGCCAATGACAGATCCCGTGGAAAATGTCAGTGAAATTCTTTCTACATTTTCAAAGTCCTGGTCAAATCCAATTAGCAAGGTGATTTGGTTGTACCGCTGAAAGGCTGCAGCTTCTCTAAAGATAAAGCAGACAAGGTGTCAGAGAGTCTCCAAGGGAATAGCACCATTTTTAATATATTCAGTATAATATTAGAAACAGTGCTGGGGGAGGAGGAGGGCTGAACTTACGACTAGTTTCTGATTTACAGGAAATCGGTATGGATTCAGGTCTTCAGGTGTGAACCTGCTCAGCCACTTTTGCAGTTGGTTATTTGGGGCGGGAGTGGGGACACAGATGTCTGATGCTGTTTACTCTGGTCCCAAAGCAGAATCCTCACTGTGATTCTGCGTTGAACCCGAGTGGACTAGACCCAAATGATGTTCGTACACGGCTGCCTGTGCAGACCTGAGCACCAAGTCATCCGTGGAGTTTGCAGAATATATTGCTGTATATAAAAATCTGGTTGTAACAATGCTGTATAGCTGAGGTAGCTCTATAAATGCAAGACTGTACCTTGGGGGTATTAATGTCCCTGACTAAATTTCTGGTAGTTCTCTTCTGGCAAATGCAGCAGAAGCATCTGTGAAACAGCGCAGCTTTGACCAGAATTAATGGAGGTAATCCAGCTTCTCAGGATAGGAAAATAGCACAGGCTTAAAGACATGAAGCCTTGCAGGACCGGGGTTTGACCTTGGTCCTTTTTGACAGAGTAGCTGGTTCCACTTTGAGATAAGCATGAAAACTACACTGGTCTTGGGGCAAAAGTAGCAGAGCTGCTCACAAGAACGCTGTAGCCACACAACACGTTCTTTATCTAGCGAGTTGTTGTATGGCCATAGTTTCAGGTTTCCCTTATGAAGGTGAAGAGTGCAGATGTGACTGGAAGTGTATCCTGGTTGCAACACTCAGAATGACTGGCCTTGTTTAGAAGTTTTAGGAGGCCTGACAAACAGGACGAGTTTTAACCTGTCAAAGGTGTTTACAATGTGTGTGTGTAAGCATGCTGCCTGGTGGGCCATCACACGCTCAGCAGAGCAGTGTGGTCCTGTTGTGCAGCCCCAGGGAGCTATGCAAATTGCTCCAGTGCAAGCAGATAACAGCTGAGAGAATATGCAGTCAGAGACACTTGGGAAAACTAGTTGAGCAGGCCTTGTTTGGCTGAAGTGTGTTTAGATCAATCAGGAATTTGCATGTCCACATAAACACCAGTCATTAATTTGCCTCTCTAAGTGGAATGAATTGATTTGGATGTTACATATTCAGGCCCAGGTTCATCCCAGCTGTCTTGGGCACCCGGAGCTGGAACAGAACACTCCCAGGAAAGGGAAGGAAAGAGGGGGAGACGTGTTTTCCTCCTGCTTTAGTGGAAGCCTAGGACAGCCGTGTCACTGGCTGAGATTGTCCACCTCAGTCCTTAAGATGACTGAGAAGGGTTCAAACCAATGGGCTGGGCTGTGAGTTGGTGTGTGCTGGGGGAGTCTGGGAAAATCACATAGGGCCAGGCTATCCTACCTAAAGCATGTACACTATCAAGTATCAGCAGAGAAATTAGAGGAGGATATCTTGCCTCCTCCCAGATGCAGTTGTACCAAGTGATTTGCTAACATTACCAATCTGATGATCTGTAAAAACTTACGGATTAACTTTAGATTCTGCCTTCTTCCCAGTTTCATCAGCTAGTACAATGCTGAAGGTGCCCCTTCTGGTGTCTTTGTTCCATGTAATAATATCCACAAAGTAATGATAAACTGAGGTGAGAGAGAGGGTGGTTAGACTCTGCACGCTCTGCTTTCCAGCCCAGCTGTGTGCCTGTCTGGGAGCTGAGCTGCAGGTGGAGTACGTCTTTCTCCCATTTGCTCATCTGAGGCAACCCGTTCAATTTATCTCTAAAATCTCTTTCTCCTTCCTTTGCAGAGATTTCTAACAGAAATAGTAAGAGATGTCTGGGAAAACGCTACAGCAAGGGCTCACAAGTGGCATGCAAGATGGCCTCTCTGGCTTTCAGCAGACCACCTTTCACTCCCTGCCTTCCCCGTTCATTTTCAGATTGCCTTTTCGTTCTCCTGTCTGCCTCTGAACCCCTTCATTCTGCCCTCAGCATCCTTAATTTGTCTTCTCTGTCACAGAGAGGAATCTTGTGTTCTTTGATCTGTAAGTCACTGAATTCACTTGCTGACCAGCACTGGAGCTCAGGCCATAATCCCTGCCCATGGCTTGGTATGTTGGTGATTGCAGGGCTGAGGAGAAACCTTGCTGAAACCTTTTTTTCACTGATTCCCCTTGCCTGGGCTCTTTCCTTGTGCCTTTCACTTTTATCCAGGGTAGCTTTTTTACCTGTTCAGCTCAGAGCTTGTCTTTGACTCTCATCGTTCCCATGCACCTCTTACTTGCACAAAAGAGTGGTGTGTTGTTTTGAAACACAGTTTAGAAACTACCCTTTTATGTTCCATTTGCATGTTCTCAACAAATTTCCTAGCATTGTAAGCAAGATGAGCATGTTCTTGCACATCTCTAGTGAGTAGTTGGCTTTCACAGCACCAGGCAGGTTTGCAGGTAAGGAATGTAATGGCAGGACTGCAGATGGACACAATTCTATCCAGCAGCCACTGGCTTTGTTTCTAAAATGCTGGCTGTGATGCCAGTAGCAACTAACCATCTCTGCTTGGCTGTTGCTGAAGGAGGCAATACACAAAGAAAAATAATCTCAGAAATCTTAGTCACTTACTGCAAAATGGCTCTTTGTCTGCTGTATCAAAAAACATACTTGTCACTGGATGGCTCTGTTGTGTTAAGTAGCTTTTCCATTTATGGGCATAATAACCTATAGATGACAGTTTGAAAATGGAACAGAGAGTTACTGAACAGGTATATAAGCAACTAAATTGCTGAAAATAACATAGCAAGTATTTAAGAAATAGTATATTGCTTGCTGGCTGCAAGGTAGTACTGTGACACATGCTCCCATACTCTGTAGACTTATGCCAGGGCTTAATTACTTGTGTAACTAAAGCCAACTGAGCATCTAAATATGCCTGGTTGCTGTTCAGCACTTATTTTAAGATTGATCTTTCTCCACATCTGATATCCATGGTCAAGAAGGATTTCATTTTGCAGTGCAGAATGAAAATCATCCCCTTAGCTTTGCAAGTTCATTTCTGGAAGTGTCAGGTTTTTTAGCATCAGCATTTCAGAAATGGCAGCCTGAAGCTGGGCTGTCACATCCAGGCTGGGACACCTCTCTGGGTCAGTTACAGAGAAGCAGAATACCCTTTGTTCCCTGCTCTGCCATTCCTTTTAGATTCAAGAGGGGTTTGTGGTGCTGAAAATTTCTTAGAAAAGATTTTGTTTTAGCAAGAACATGCCCCTATCCCTCAAACTCTGCAACTCATGGACTTTAATTCATTGTTTCTGTGACTTTAGTGTAAAGATTCCAAGTCTCATTTTGGCTTTTCTCATTCAGGATCATTTACATGTGGATTTGTGTTCTAGGTCATAACATGATGTGACTGTACAAAGAGCAGGGAAATTTCTCAAGCCTCTCTTGCCTGCAGCAGAGGCTTGTACCTCTGCAGAAGTAAAGGAGAGACCATCTCAAAAACCTCAGTGGAAATAACTTACATGCTTTTACAAAGCACCATGTTGTGTTAGTCCTTTAGCAAAACATTTGTCACAGTACACAGTTACAGTAATGATGGGCAGCTCTGTCAGACACATGTATTCAGGATGTATTTACATTCTCTGGATCCTTACCTAGGATGGGGCATGGCATAGGCCAAAAAGTTTTGCAGCTGGTACATTTGCCATTCCTGTAATTTCTGTATGAGTCACATGGGTATGCAGTAATATTGCAGCTCTGTTTCAGGGATGACATGAACAGGAAAACAGACCTCTGGTGGTCACATTTGAAATACTGCAATCCTTAATCATACATAGGGAAGAAGTATTTTGTTAGCAATCCTCATGTTTCAGGAAAAAACTATTAATGCACTAGCAAAAAAGGACACACCGGTGGACAGTCACTGACCAGTCTGAACACAACAGATGGCACTGGGGAGCACTGGGCTGTGGCAGAACAGTAAGTGGGCACTAGCCTCTCCCTTTGAGTGCACTCAGCTCTGCCTATGTCTACTTTATTTTTCTTCTTGTCTTTTTTTTTTGTTTTAAAAACATATTTGTTTGTATTGTTACTGCAGTTTCAGAGGATCCAGCTATGGATCCTACTCCCTCTCAGGTGTTCTCATCTTTGAGTTCAGGCCTGACAGCTGGATAGTGCTTTTTTATTTTTTTTTGCACATGGCCTTCCATTTTGGTGTAAAAAACTCTTTAGAAAGGCATAACTAATAAAATGAGTTGTTGCATGAGCAGCCAAATGAGTGAAGCCTCATTTCCTATGGATTTTTGTTTCAGGCTGGTTTCCTACGTAGATTCTCTTGGGTCTGATAAGGATTGAGTTTACATTACTGCCTTTTCTTCTGTGAGGTATCTTCTTCACCCAGGTTTCATAAAACCAATTCTGCTGCCGGGCTGGAAAGGAAAAAAGCTTTCTTGCGTTCAAGACTAGGGCTCTACCTGCCAGACTGCGCTGTCTGTCACTGCCAAGAAAGGCACATTGGATTCAGTATAACTGCCTACCCCACGTTCATCTTGAACCTGTTTTCTGAACTGGTTCTTGCCATTGTTAGACCTTGAGGTTTTGTGTGTGTTCTAGGTAATTAAAAAAATATGTATCCCACAGGTTTTCTAAACGTAGTCACAAAATGAAGGCACAAATCTACCTGATGATTTTTTGCGCAGAAAATTAATCCCATTTGCACTTGTGACAGAAAGCAGAAGGATCACCCCTGACTCATATGTCTGCCTGGTGCACATCAGCTAAACTGTTACGTCAGTGTGCCACATCAGTGCTGGGAAGAGATTGCTGTCATGGCTTTCCCAGAATATGGTTTTCATGTATTTTCTAAGCAGTGATGATGTTTCTGTGGCCTTCTCCTCTTTTCTGATGGGAAACATTTTGTCAGTGTTTGTGCAATTCAAGGCAGAATTAATTACCAGAAAATATTGTCAGTGGACAGCCAGGCTGGTCGGTCCCGCCGTTGGGGTAGAAGTCTATGTGGCCTAGTGCTTCTGTGTAACCTAGTCCTGACAAAAGAAAATATCAGGGGTGTAGGGAGGGAATATTAAATTGTAAAATGCAGAAGAAGGAAACATAAGAAACTAACTGGAAAAAATAATAGTTATTTAGCTCTACAATGCCTGCCTGTGCAGGAATATTAATGTCATTCATCTGTTTAGGCAGCAGGCCAAACAGTTGTGACCCAGCTGTGTCATTTTAGCAATGGTAACACCTAAAATAAGTCTGTGTGTGTGACAGTACAAAATTTGGCTTTTTGTGTCGCTGCGGGCAGGAGAGGAAAAGGGATGTGAAACATTGGGTATTGCTGTGCTGCTGAAGTCCGAGTTCTTGGAGGAACTGGGAGAAGATGAGAGGCAGCAACGAGGTGGGAGAGCCAAGTGCTGGGGGTAGGATGCCAGTGGAAGCAGAGCAGAGGGCTTGTGCCACACTGCTGGCCTGGCTGGCGGATGTGAAGACGTGCTGTGCACTGGCTGGGAAAGGAGAGGGCTGAGGGAGATTCCAGATTCTCCCTAGGGGAAGGTTTAGCCCACGGGAGGTGGGATGAAGACTGGAAGCATCATGCAGGGAGCCATGGGGTTGGGGATAACTGATCTGCTGTGCAAGGCATTGAGCTGCGTGACTAGCTTTTGAGATGCTGCGTGCTTGGCAGCAGTCTGACCCCACAGTGCGGTGTTAGTGTGGAACAGCTCCGGCACGACTGTGTGCTGTGGTAGCAACAGGGCACTCCTGCACCAGTGTCTAAGTCCTTCCCACGAGGCTATAATTGCTATAGAACAGCAGCATGTTTTGAAATGCAAATAAAACAGCAGCTCCCAAGAGAGTGCTGAGCACAGTGTGGGCAACACAGGACCACAGAGCCCTTCACAGCACCAGTGAAGGAGACCGCTGTCCTCCTGGACCAAAGGAGCAAGGATCCCCCAGCACTGCTGCCTACCAGAGCTCCCGCTTTCCTGTGCTCCCCATCAGTCTCTAGGCTTCCTCATAATGGTAAAGAGCAGAAATGTCACATACCATCGGTGTCTGAATGAATGACATCAACAAACTGTGCGTCTGTAGGATCCAGCCTCTCACTAGGTGGCTTTCCTCTGTACAAGGGGCCTGCTGGGTCAAGGCCTGCAACACAAAACCACGCACATGGCATCACTTCAGTACTGTGCAGCTCACTCCGCTCACAGTGAACAGCTATCCTCAAAGCAAAAGGAGTGACAGGAAGAAGGGCTTACCTGTGATTCTTCCAAGTGTACCATCAAACATTTGTCCAACAAAGCCAGAGATATGTGCTCCCAGGCTCACTCCTATCATGTGCAAGGAGTCAAGTGATGCTCCATCAACCTGAGATTTAAAAGTACTCGTGGTCACAGATTTTAGGCACATGAGAGGCATAAAAAATATCAGGAGGAGGAACATAAATGCACCTCCGTACTTTTCCCACACTTTCCCTTGGTGTGTTCCACTCTGTGTAAATATTCTCCCTTTGATAGTCCCACAGTATAACTAGCACTCATGTTGAAGGCCCATATCTGAGAGCGCCGCGATGAGAACAGTTCAGGCAATGGTTGTATTCTTCTGGCGCAGTGACTACAAGTGTGGACAGGAACGAGTATTCATGGGCCCCATGAGTACAACTCCAGTTGCCCACATGTGGTTCCTGCAAGGCATCAGCAGACACAATGATCCTAATGATCCAGTGTCATCATCGACTGTGCCTGTGCAACAGCTTAGAGGAGTTGCGAACTGTAGCTGATCCCCATAAGCTGACTTTTGGACATCGAGAAAGTGGAAATAGTTTCTACGTATGGGAAAACATATCTGTAGAGTTTTGTATCCAGAAATGTAGAGACTTAGACTGTAAACTGAATATTGCAACAAAATACCATCGTACCAAGTCCAAGGGTAGAATTTGGCACTGCAGTATAGCTGCACTTCCAAAAATGAATGCACTCCTTTTTAGGAGTTTATTTTGCCAGACATCCTGCTATGTTTAAACAGTTCCTTTGTGTCCTTTACATACTGTGCATTAATGACTATATTATAGTGTGAACATTCAACTTACCAACATTTCATCAATACGTTTCTTCAGAATCTCAGCAACTTTCTTGCAGTTTCTGGAAGCATTACTGTAGATGAGAGTTGTTGCCCCCCGGTTCCAGTCCACAAGGATGACATTCATGTCTTCTACAGAAAGCAGAAGATGTACCAAGTCAGGGATCCATACCGGGGTAGAGCCTGTGAGTCGGTATCCGTGGATGATGAAGGTGGTTTTCTTGGTCACATCTAGATACCTGGAGGCTGTTGAATTGAGCTCTTCAGCACAGTTTGGGTTCTGTCTGGTGTAGAGCAGCAGCTTCACTTTCAGGTCTGTCCCTATCAAAGCATTGCCAATGCTGAGAGCTGTGAATGCAGGGCATGGCTTCCCGGGATCTGAAAAGAGCAGTGTGGCAATCCTGAGGTTAGCACTAATGCATTTGCTTTGAAATTTTCTGCCTGCCAGCCCTGCACAGGCACAGGTAGATACGTTGTGAGCTGTCTGAGCTGGGGCTAATCCTTTCCTCTCCATCATGTTCATGACTGGAGTTACCCTGAAACTTAGGATTTCTTGCCATGTTGGAACAAAGACAGCAAGTGTACCTTATTGGAGCAGCATTCCCTGAAACAGCACAGTCCTGCTTCCACTAGCAGCGGGGAGATGGCATGGACTTTCTCCAAAAATCCCACTAGGGTGAGGAAGGTATTGGAGACTGACAACTAGGATGGTTGCTGTATTGGTTTGAGAGCACACCCAGATGCTCTGGACATGTTCTAGGGTAAAGAAATATCCTCATGGTTTGTTTGTAACTCCAGTCTGGAGCTGACAAGCTGCAGAAGATCTTGCTGTTGTGAGGGGCAGCTCAATGCTTCATTTGTATTTGCAGATGCAGCCTGCTATTTCAGACTGTGAAATGGGACACCCTTTGACTGCATGAGATATGTTACTGATACTGCTTTATACACAGCTGAAGAGTAACTGAATTTTATGTAAGTGCTGCTTTATGGGACAGTCTCTGCCATTTGAAAGCCTGTCTTTGTTCCTTGCTTTTCCAGCAGAACACCAGCTGAGCCTTCAGAGTCCAATACAATCTCCAACAGGGCACTGGCAGGGAATGGAATAACTGTCTCCAGACAGACATTGCTTATGAAGGCCCTCCCAGGTTTTGTAGCCTCTTCCTGGCTCACAATCCTTTCCTCCAAATCCCCTTAATCTTATTGAAGAACCTTGTGGGAGAGAATGTCTCTCACACATACGCCCTGGGCTGCAATAATTGTTCAGGCTGCAGTTGCTAGAGAAATCTTCCTGATCTTTGTTGCTTCAAGGGCTGTGCAGTAGGTAGAAAGGTTTAGAAAACCTGCAGCTGTAAGCTAATTGTGCTGTAGCAAATCTCCAATACGCTGTGCATTTTAATTTCTAAATGATGAAACTCTCACAGTTTCTACGAGCACCTTTCCCTTTTCTCCTCCTATGGAAATCAGGAGCATGAGAGTGATATAAATGCTATGTGCCCAGCACATAAAATAATCTGCTCAGTTGCCATAGTTCTGCTAATTACTTTGTAGAATCCCCAGGAGCTCCAGAAATAAAAGCTAATAGACTAAAAGGATGTTGCAGTTAAGTCCAACTGGATATTTTAAATTGCTACCATAAATTCAGAAATAAATTTTAACATTTTAAATCCATGGAGTCCTTCCTGTATAAAGCCTATGGTAAAATATGAATAGCGGGACAGGAGTGGTGGAAAATGAACCCTCAGCCAGGCCCAGTGAACATTGGTTGAAATCAGTGGCCTTTGAATTGAGGGTGTTCTGCCTCTAATGCTTCAGTTGGGGCTCCCAGGGGCAGTGTGACTCTGGGCCCTGCTTGCAAGTGTAAAGGTGACCTGGGTAGCTGTCTCCTGACCAGCTTGCGCTCACCTTGTTCTTACAGTGCCAAGACGCTCCAGAGAAACAGCAGCAAGAGTTCTCCTATGACACTGCTCATGCGGAAATCTCAAAGTAACAAGCAAAGTTATTTTTTTTTGCAGATAAGCAGCAGCATACACAGTGATACTTAATGACTGTCCTGTGCTACTGCAACATAAAAAAATACAATTACATTTATTTTTTACTAATAACTAGAAACTGTTTTCATTCTTGTATAGTATTATTATATAGTATTGTTAATCATCTTTACCACCACTGAAGCTGTAGTAATACAGGCAGAAATGCCAGGCAACAATTACTTCTATATGGTGCAAGATTGCACTGATTGCTTAATTTGTTTCTATATCTCCTGCATTGTGCTGAGACTTGGCCAGAGGAGCACTATGTTTGTCACCAGAACAGCCCAAACCTTCTGGTAAATAAGAGCTTTTGAAGAGCTGATCCGCGTTTGCTAATACCTAACACAAGAACTGTTTAAAAAGCCTTGTTGTATCTGCACCAAGTCTGTTAGATTTGTTCTATTTTGATTAACAAAACCAGGTCAGTGCTGATAGTGGGGGAAAACGTGCCAGCTTCTCTTCTGGCAGGCTGGTGCATATCCCAGACTCACCTACCATGTGTTCCAAAAGCTGACACATGAGGACAGCCAGTTACCCTGGCTTTGCTCTTCATTCTGATAAGCACAGTGAATCCTACCCAAATGGCTGGTAGTGTCTTTGCAACTCCAACATGATTTCTCTGGTGGGGCAAGAGGCTTACCGAGATTAGCTCTGCAAGCAAATAAGTGAGGTGGAAACGCACACCCTGGCACTGTACTTAACCCATGTCCAACAGGCCACTTCCCTCCAGGAAAGGTGAATAAATGTAGCAAATAACCCAGTGTCCCATTAACTTGCTCCCAGCCCTGTCTTGGCCATTAGCTTGCTGAACAGCCTCAGGCAATTCACTGTTCTCCCTCTGCTGAGTTTTCTGATACGTTAAATAGGATGGCAAACAGCAGTTTCCTGGGCAAGGTGCTCTGACATCTCAGCACCCATAGCAGGGGGCATACCAGTTCGTTGAACCGATGTTCCTATGTGGGAGCTGGACATCTTTTGTCTCGAGCTTGAGGTCAGCCTCTGAGGCACTATTGCAGCAGGAGGGGCACCTTCAGAATAACTTTGTTCTGAAGTTACATATGTGTATATATATGTTCTGAAGTTATATACTCCCAGGTGGGGAGTGCTGCGGTCATGAGAATGGTCCCAGGCAGACTCTGTGGTATTTACTGCAGTCACTGCTACTTAGGGCCTACATTCCCCTGGTCTCTCTCATTCCTTGCTTGGAGATGGTGTTCGGAGGCTTTTTATTCCTTCTGTTCTGGATATTCATCCTAGAGACAGGCAGGGTTTGCAATGGTGGTATTTTGGGGCTGTGATCTTGAGGCTGTCTGCATTAATAGAATAGCAGCTGAGTTTTTTAACTCCACTGGTCTGTCCTCTTGCAAAGTGAAGTTCCAACAGATTTTCATTTCAATGGGTCAGTGGTCACTTGGTCAGATTTGTAGTTGTCCTAACTGTGGTCCTCAGGCGACTGTATTGCCACACAGAGCCCGCAAAGGGGGCTGCTCACCCAGTCAACACCTTGCGTGGACCTCAGATAAATGTGTTGCTGCTTCTGCATCTGTCTGCAGTTTCACTGACACTCAAAACACTGTCACCTTGCCTGGGCTTTTTACAGTGTGTTTCAACAGACTGGTCTTATGCATCAATAATGAAGTCTTCAGCTTTAAACACACTTCAGTTCCATACAGCAAATCTCAGTAGCATTATTGAAGAATTCTGTCATTTTTCCACAGAGAGAGTGTGCCCTCTACCTCTTAAAATGGTCTTCAGTATCTCACTGGGTTTCCTTGGTGCCTTTTTACACAATTCTCTTTTTCCACTTATTATTACTACATTTTCTACAGCATATTTAACAAACTAAGCAAAATGTGACCCCAAGATTACTCCAGAGAACCTGATGAAATACAAGTTAGTATTTATAAGAATGTTTGGTTTTTTTTTTTTAAATCCTGTTTGTTTTCCCTACAAAGCAGAGAGTTATAACTTGACTTGCTCCCATGTGTATGCTAACACAAGGCAGTACATTTGTTTATTGTTACACAGGTTGATTCTTGATAGGGCTGTGAGGATATCAAATGAAGTTTATTGTTCATGAATGGTAATTCATTCTTCAAGTCTGTCATATAAGACACCGCTGAAAAGAAATCATTCTTCTCTGAAGATTTCAAATGACATTTTCACTGTCGATGGATAGTATTTATATAAGAGAAATGTTTGCAAAATGATGAAAAGATAATAAAAATGACTTCTGGTTTTACATTTGGACCTCTTAGAGCTGACTACATTCATGTAACCAGTATAATTTGCTTTGCCAAAATAAATAATGCTAGTGAAAACCCTACGCAGTAACTATAATGCAGAAGGTAGATATATTCATGTTTCTGCGAAGCACAGAAAGCGTGTTATATTTGACAAAAACATTCAAAACACACTGTTGATTCCTTACCTGTTTTCACCCCATACAAAAGGTAGATGAACACGACACACAGCCTCAGCATATGGACTTCCACATGGAACTTCTACAGGTAAAAGATTTTAAGGATCCCACAATTTCTTTGGCATGTGTCTGCTGTCTCTGACAGCAGTTTGCTCTGCCAGTAACAGTAGGTGTGGTGAAATGAGGAAGTTACCAGTCAAGAAATTAGGACCAGTCTTTAGTTATACAACTAAAGCTTCTTCTTAAAAAGGTGGGGCACCTTCTATTCTACCAGGTTTCCTTATTTTAAATATAGTTTGCCCTGGGGAGTGACTAATCAAAGACACAAATGGTTTGGTATCATGCTGTAAGCAGCAATGACTACACGTATTGAAACTAAGGAAATTATTGCATGTCTATTTGTCTTTTGCAAAGAATGTCAAAAGGCAGCGAAGAATGTAGGTGTCACTGAAAGTCTGATAAGCATCTGGGCAGGGCCAGCACTTGGTTTCACAGGGCCCTATGTTGGCAGCATTCATGACAATCCCTACTCTCCCATGTCTCCCTGGCTTTCCTAAGCACTGTGGCCCAGCATCCCTTCTAACCTACGAGATCCTGTCATCTCAGGCAGGAGGCAGATGCACAGCATGATGGCACGACAAAGGGAAGGTACCAGTTTGAGTCAATCTGGGTCTCCACTGGGCTGCCAAGCAACTGCTTGTCTTGGATGACACTCATACATCTGATATCCCCACCACATTTTCTTGCAGACCTGCTGGAACCTCATGAATCCAGCTCTAATTCAAGTAGGAAAGACTTTTTTTTCCCTGCTGGACAGGAGGAAGAAGATGGCGAATGCAAAGACAACTGTCAAGGGCAGGAAAGGAAGTCTGAAATTGGAGCTGGAAGATCTAGTGGCAAAATTGGAAAGATGAGGGTGGTGGGGAGTTTGTAAAGGGGCGAGAGAGGGGAGGGGAAGAGAGAACAGGGACGGCTGCTGGATAGAAGCTGTGTGGTAGCTTTCCCTAATGTTTTCTCTGCAAATTCTTCTGACGTAGGCCAGGGAAGGGGAACATGGGGAGGATGAGAAACACCTCATTAAGCACAGGCTCTGTTTTTTCCCCCTGGTGATGATCCAATGAGGAGCTGAACTATTACAGTTCCCAGCTGTATAGCTGTTTCTTTGGTCCATGCTGTACATACTAAGCTTTTTGACTTTGCTAATTCTTCGGTTAATCGTTAACTCTGCCTGCTGGCTGTCTGCAGCTCCTTGTTCAGACAAGCGCATGCTGCTTGTCTGGTGCAGGCATGGCTTACACCTCAGACAGAGGAGTGCACCCAGCAACACGTGATTTTTTCATGAGCACCTTGAGCTCTCCATCCTCATGCAGTTCAGCAATCACAGTCTCGCAGGACATGTGCCATCCTGCGATTCCATTTGGTAACCACACAGGCAAAAGTTGGTTTTTTTTATTTTGAAGAGGATAAACATTGAGAAAAGACACCAGAAAACTTCTGTGGAGTCTGGAAGCTGCAAGCTGCAGTAAAGTGCTTTTTCTGGTGCACTGGCAGAAGAAAATAATTTGAAACATTGTTTTCCTTCCAGTTCCTTTCTCACCTCTACCAGTAATCCTAAACTCTGTCAAAATATTTTCTCCTTAGCAAGTTCTGCCAATGGTGCGAAGGAATCGGTCCAACAGTGCAAGATGCACAGAAGGCTTTTACCTATTGCAAAAGACATTTGAGAATCAGAGATAAAATGAGATAAAGAAATCAAGAGGGCCTTGCCTTTCTTCTCATTACAAAAAAAGGTAACAATTTATTGCCTGAAGCTAAGGCCCACTTGTTTCTTTTCCCTATCACTTTCCTCAGATTTCCATTTCTCATCTGAGACAGCTCATCCAAGTGGCTATCAGTTCCAACAGGTGGTACACTGGGATTGGCAGGCTCTTCCTTGTAACTCTCAATCGTCCCTCAAAAGACAAGGATTTTGAGTAACCACCATTTTAGCATAAATTAGACTGTCTGTTTACAGTATGCATATTGGCAAACATACCCAGGATGTCAGCACTGGAAATGCTGTCCACTGCCACCATCAAATCCTGTGATGAGGAGTTCAAATAACCACCTATGTTCACAGATTACTTCAATCTTATTGACCAATCTTTCATGCCTGTCCCACACAACCTTCCTCAGCCACGCACTAGTTGAAGATGGTAACAACTGACTTCTGGTTATTTGTTTTTTGTACACTGAACTCTAACCACAGAATACACAGGAATACTTCTTAGAACATAAACCTTCAGAGCCAGAAATGATCCCATCATGAGCTCTGAAATCAATAACAACTTGAGACAGTAAAAACTACTTCTTTTATCACATGTAGAAAACATTTAAGATCAGAATTGGCACCAATTTAAGAACAATGTAACAGAAGATATGAAATAATTTTACATAACAGAAACATTCTGATATTAGCTCTGAGGTGTCAGATAGCCATTGTTATTTCACACTCATTATAGAAGCATTTTAAACTGTGTTTGGTCACTGTGAGTAGAACCATTGTTTGAATCCGAGCCTTTTTCAGAAACGTTGTTTCCTCCTTAAAGAAGCTGATGACAGCAATGGTCAGATGAAAAATATTTTTTTATATTGCATTCACACATCCACTGCATGAGATCTCACTGATTCACTAGTTTCCTGTGGGTGGAACATTTTCATGGAGATACTGGAGAGCCAAATCTGTCCACTTCATTTCTTGCTCTTTCACAGACTCAGTTGTGCCACCATTGTCTTGCTCTGGTTCAGGAAGCTCATTCTGAGAACAAAACAGAGGTACAATGCATTCCACACATAATACGCTTCCTGAAAGGAGCGGGTTACTAAGACTTCATATGGATAAATAAAAAAATCCACAAATGAGACCAGAGGGTGCATCTGAACAATACATATCATACATACTGATGCACTTAAAAAATATTACTAAGCCCAGTTATGAACAATATTCTTTTCACATGAATATGGTGCTTAATCTGAAAGGTAAATTGGTTTTCCAGGACCCTGGGGCCTTGCTATACACTCAGACTGCACATGCAGTGAAGAAGGAAAAGATATAGCAAATGCAAAATAAGTCAATAATAGTATGATGCAATTATTCCATTGCTTGTTTGTAATGTGTTTCTTTTGCTGCTGCCCAGAATACAGATACCGCATTTATTATAGCTGTTATTAAGACAACTGTAACATGTTACTTTCCTATGGCAGGTGAGAAATCCTTCCTCTTTCTACATGCCAAACACAGGAGTGGCTGTGCTGTAACAGTAGTCAGAAACCCCTACCAGGTGCAACACAGAACTGCTCACAACACAGTAAGGAGGACGTATAGTTTAACTGAGATTTCATTTTCCTTCCTTATATTATTTGTTCTCTGTGTTGCTGTAGTGGTGCAGTCACACAGAGTGCGTGTTATTCTGCCAGATACCATTTGGGCAAGAATTCCGAGTTCTAGATTTCTGGAAATCCGAGCATGAGTGAAATAAATAAAATTTTGCAGTTTTGAAAACAGCATATGATTCGAGCCCATTTGAGTTCACAGGAATCTCTCGAGTGAGCACTGGATCGGATGCTCAGGACAGACTCAAATACCACTTTACAGCCATTCTGTTTGCTCCTTTACAATGCCACTGAGTAAGCCTCCTGTGAATTTGTGCTGGTTTTTCTACGTGATCAGAGCCAATCCCATCCCTGGGGATCTTTATATCCACAGCCAGGCCTTTCTTTCTATTGTTAGTTGATGAGGCTTCCTGCTCTGAGGCTGCCATCTGTATGTGACTGTAAGTAGCTCAAGAGATGGCTATAAGGAAAGAAACAGTAATGTTTGGACACAGGGTAAAGGCAAACGTCAGCAAGGAACTAGTTTATAATATTCAGCCTGCCTAATAAAGGTTATCTCAAGGAAAGGGGGTTTGGGCTCTTGTATCTGAGAATCACGGTTCTGCAAGATCATTCCCTCAAGCCCAAATCTTGGCAGGAAAACTTGTGTGCTGTGTATATGGATTTTGGAGGTGTGTAGCTGCTCCTTGCCCTCTCTGAAAAGACAGTGGTGTAAGGGCTAAAGCTTGAGCCATGTCACTGGCAATTTAGAAATGTCTCTGTGCTAAAAGAAACTAGCAGCCTATCAATCCCCACAATCTTAGCATGACTGCTTTGTCGGTGCTAGCGAGGGTAAAGTTTGTGTACCAGAGAGAACAAGGAAAGGGCAAATCCTCAGATCCTCTCACTTCCCTGGTAGTTCCCAAGTGGCTACGGAAGACCACTGTGGGGGACATCTGAAGCTTCAACTTGGGGATTTGTGGGATCAGAGGTAGCTTTTCCTCAGCTGCATCTCTCTGGCCTCGTAGCTGTACAACAAGCTGTACACTGCCTGAGAAGATAACTGCCATGTGTTGGATGCAGCGCTACAAGCAAGAGTCCCTTTGCAGATGCCAGGTCCTTCACTACTATCCTTGAATAGGCAACAGCAACAGTGTTTTTGGAAAAGACTGATTAGGAAGACATTTGAAAAATTTTCACCTTCTTTTAATGGAATTTCAGAAAGTGGAAATAAAGTGTAAGCAAGACTGCAACTGTCAGCATGAGACCGATCCTCTCTGTTCTACAAACCAACTGAGAAACCACTTCAAACACTAGTAACATGAAGGGGAAGCACAGAGAAAAGACGATTCTACTTCTCCCTGATGCCAAACCCTGAACTGTGCAATGGGAATAGCATTCCAGTTCCGGGCAGGTATGGCAACTGGTCAGGGGAAGGGGGAGAGAAACATCCATGTCCTCGTCTGCACACAGGAATGACTGGCGTATAGGACAGAAAAAGAGTGAGTCAGATCCATCCCAGGAACCTTTTGTACAAATTATCTGCACCACAAGCAATAGCCTCTGTGCCGTTTCTTGGAAGGGGCTGTGGTAAACACACCAGTCAACTCAAATTGATAAGTAGCAATTCACCTACCAGAGGGATAGCCACATCCTCATATGGCAATTTATCTTCCCTCCATGCATCATCGATTAAATCCAGGATTCTGCCATCCCTTTGCACTTCACTGTCCATCGTTGTAGCAGGCAAGTACAGCTAAATCTGTGACACAAAGCAGATACTGTTTCTTAATATCCATGTCCCCAACCACATAGCTGGAGTTTGGACTACAGGCTTGCTCCAGTTTTGATCCAATTCCTATTAAGCTTAAACTTTTATGGAAAAGCTTGATTTTCCTAATCCACTCAAAAAAGGGTTATAACCCCAGGAGAACTACTTAATCTGAAAAGAACACTACTGAACTGAATTGCAGACTGATGAGTATATAAAACTAGGCTGTTATTATTAATTATAGCTATTTACACGTGTTTATAGCTACTGATCTTTAGAAATCTCTTTTGAGTGAGTTTGAGGACCTAGAGCTCTCCCGTCCCCTCTAACTCTGCACAGAACTGTCGCTTATTGTTTGCTGCCTACTCGCTTTCAGTCCCTCATCAACGCCGTAACTCACCCACATCTTCGCGAGTCTGGGAAGGAGTCAGAACAAAGGATTTAATGGCACGCAAAATGCTGCCAAAACCTGAAGTCCAGGAAACTTGTAAAACAGGAGAAAAATAAGACCTGTCTTCCACCCTCAGCTACTATAATCATTCCGGGGTTTCTTGTGATCATTTGATTAGTACTCTGCCCTCCTTGAAATGTCACCTCGGAACTCGCTCCTGTGTGACTCCTGCAGGACAGCAGCCAGCAGCAGACAGCTCGATCGTGCCAGGGTTGGAGACTACCGGTATTTATTTAAAACCAAACCAGGCTTGGGACTCTCGGAGGGTGCAGGAGCCACCCGGCCATGCCTGGCTCCAGAGCTACACGTTGAACAGGCCTTGCCTTTACACCCAGAGCTGCGGAGCGCTCCAGCCGCCCCGGAGGCGGCACCGCGGCGGGTGGGGACAGGCGGGGTACACGGGGACAGCCGGGTAGGGCGGCCCCGGCTGGGCGCTGG
>WAAD01033138.1:0-56800 GCA_013389945.1 Fregata magnificens | reverse complement strand
GTCGGCCCCGGGGAGGGTCGGGGGCTTCTGCCCGGGGAGTGGGGCTGGAAGGGCCCCGGGCAGGGCCTCGGCCTGCGGGCCGAAACGCTGCCCTTCGGGGTGTGTGTGTAAAACATCGTAAGTGGTTGTTAAGTGTCGAGGCTCCCGTTGGGGAGGAATTAAAACACAGTAGGATGAGGGTGCGTCTTCCGGAGCGCTCTTCAGGAGAGGTCCCGCTGCTGAGGGGTCGGTGTTCCAGGTCGCTTCTTGCCCCGCCAAAGCACCAGCTGCGTCCGAGTGGTTCCCAACGGGCTTCTGCCTGGCCTTAGAACAGCCAGAGATGGCATTTCCAGCGGCTGGCAGGTTGAGCACGTGTTTACTGGTACTTTTGGGCAGTTCTTGCTGCAGTGTCTGTCGTGCTTTTTCCAGCAACACTTTAAAATTGCATCCTGCTGTGTTTTTTAAATGCAAAATAATCCTAGTCTTTTCTTACGGGCAGTATTCTTAAGTCCTCCCGCATATTGTCAAATTTTCTCCACTTGACTCTACTGCTATGATGCATTCTGGAGTTGGGATGCTAAACCTAGTTGATTTTTAAATGTTTTATCTCTTTTTTTTTTTGCAAACACTTCCTTTTTCTTCAATTTCAGAAGTGACAGGCAAGCTCTCGTTGCTTCAGCTGTAGTTAATGGCAGAGGTTGTTTCCTCTTGTGGTGTCTGTGTAGGTCTTTACTGAGTTGCCTGTAACTTGCACGTCGTGACTTGCGAGCTTGAGAGGTCAAAATATAATACTAAGTCAACAAACCTGATGTAGCATAAAGCTGGCTAGAGGTGTCTGATTTTAAGGCTTTTCCCCCAAACCTGGGTAAGCTGGCAAGTATGCGAAGCTGGCAGATTCAGGCGTCTTACCTTGGGGGCCCTGCTCAAAGCCTAACAGAAGCAAGAGTAGATGCTGT
Organism: Fregata magnificens; assembly: GCA_013389945.1. Taxonomy (NCBI): domain Eukaryota; kingdom Metazoa; phylum Chordata; class Aves; order Suliformes; family Fregatidae; genus Fregata; species Fregata magnificens. The sequence goes on along the minus strand of WAAD01033138.1, from coordinate 55,865 downwards.
CTGGCTGCTTATGGCACTAGAGCTTTCAGTGTTGAACTGATCCCAGCCTCTCATGGAAGGAGCTGCTGATATAGAGCCTGGATTGCTCTCTGGCTTTTCTTTTTGAATTTTAGCAGACGTTCTCTGTGGTGGACAGTGAAATCTCTCTGCTGCCCACTGAAAATCGATTTTGTGTACGTGTGATTAGAATGAAACAGAAGAGCTGCTACTGGCTAATGTCTGCTGTGGCCACCTGGGGAACTTTCTTGGAGTGCTGTCAGCAGCTCTGGGGATCTCCTCATCTGCTCTACTCAGCAGCTCTGCCATCAGCAGTACAACAAAGATGTTCTGCATACTGATTAAATTTTGTTAAGCACAGACAGGACCAAAGAGAGACAAAACACTATCAGAAAACATATAGGAATTTTTTGGTTTTCCCCTCAGTGAAATACGTATTTTCTGTATTTGTGTGGTTTAAAATACAGCTGAACTCCCAAGCACAGGCTTTAATCTCTGGATGGAGTTTTAAAATGCTGTAGGAGCAGGATAGAAGCTCTGATGGAAGTGAAAGAGAGCAAAGCTGAGACTGTTTCTGAAAGTCTCACTTTCTGTGACCTCCTCCCCCTTTTGTTGATTGCCATATTAATCTTTGAGGAAAGATGTTGTGAGGATCCATCTTTACATACTTGAGAAAGTGCATACATGTTTTGGAAACAGAAGTTTGTGTGAATACCTCCACAGAGTGAAACTGAAGTGCAGTTTTGTATCCTCAGGATGAGTTTAACCATTTTTCTGTTAGAGCGCCACAGTTTCATGGAGGGCCACTGAAATAAATTCTAGCTTTCCAGGTGTGGTTCCATGGTAATTTTTTTTTGTTTGTTCGTTTGTTTTATTCCCCATCTTTGCCTTTAGCGTAAACCTTTCTTGCTTCACAAATACGTGAAACTTCTATGTGTATGCATACATACATGTGTTCGTGACTTAAAGGATGTCATTTTTAACTAAGACAACTTTTTTCATAGTTTAAGGCACCAGAGGAATTTTTAAAGAGTTAGTGCTATCTTAAAAGAAAATTCTCACAACCATATGAACTAGCAACGTGTCCTGAATGCGACCGTAAACTGCGTAGTCTGTTTAACCTAGTCTGTAATAGAGACCTGGGAGAGGCCTAATTTGGATATGATAACCTATCTCTGGATAGATTCTTACTACTACTTGCTACAAGGTGCTTATGGTTTTTCTCTGAAGTGACAAATGCCCCTGTTGGAGGTGGATCTTGGGCTGGCTTGTTTGGAAGTCCCCGCGTGTCGCTGATCCTCTGCAGTTTGGTGTACCCAGGAGACGAGAGATCTGCCAGTCCCAGTGTGCTGAGTTCGCCTTTTTACTGAAGTGCAGATTCTCTTTCGCTGCTGCTGTTTGAATTATTCTCTTCGTTAGATTATATCACAGCAATTTGATAGTGCTGAATGGTTGCATTGGGTCTTTTTTTTTTTTTGGTAGAAAAATCTGTTTTCCTTTGTTTGGTGGATATTTGTCTTTTAAGTTCACGAAGATGACCACTGTTTTCCTCACCTGCAACTGTGTGCTAATTGTAATTTTTTAACTTCTTTCCTCTGTGGACTTCTCCTTGTTCTGCAGTTGGATGGAGAGGTAGCCTTGTTTGTACATTGCCATGGGTGACCGCTGCTTTTATGTACTTTCCTAGCTGCTAAAGCCACCAGGGTTTGGTGATGGAGGCTTTGCTGGAAGGAATGCAAAGAAATGGGCAGGGGAGGTATGTATGCAACAGTATACACCAGTCATTTAAAATAGTTTAAGTACTAACCTTCCCTCTTATTCAGAATCAAATCCTCTGGTATCAAACAAAACTTCCGTTGCTTAAATAAGGGCTTTGGAGTTTGTCCACTAGCGTGCGCTGGTGGACAAATACAGTGTGCCGTGGCCTTCAGCAGGTGCAGAAGTAAAGTCACTGGGTGAGCTGACTTTGCAATAATCCCATGTCAGATATTATTGTCTTAATTGTTAGAATTTTAATTTTTCATCTTCCTGAAAACCTTACCTGTTTTTTTGTTGTTGTTGTAAACCCTTCTTACCTTCTAACATCAGGAGCAGTAGTAATTAAAGGTGTGAATAAATATTTTTTTTTTTAATAGCCTTGCCAGGTTAATGAGATGTGACTTTGTTATCTCTTTTTATTGAAAACATCTGATTACTTCCTGCTCGTGTTGAAACTGCAGAGTCCCATTCATCTCTGAAGAATCCTTAATGCTCTGTCTTAGGTGAAAGTATCTAGACTTTTGGATCCCAGAGAGAGACTGTAGTGCCAATAATGGAAAAAAAATGTTTTATGTGTTAAACAAACATGAAGCAAAAGTCACTGATGCTATTTTCATAGTCGTCTTTGAGAATGTGACTCAAGTTTACTGATACCATATCTTCTACAGATAACTGGTTGCAGAAGTCAAGTTTAGACTTAGCTTTATATTAGCAGATGCTGTGAAGGAAATGTTCTTGCTCTGTGTAACAGCTGCTAATTTTTGGTTAACTTGCAGGACAGGGTGAACTTCAAATTTAGCTGATTTTGGCTCCTTTAAGAAGTATTTCTTTCGCTATAGAAAAACTGCCAAGTTGTGAAGTGTGCATATGCTCTGGGGGAACAGAGAAATTTCAATCCCTTAACCTATTGATTTCCATTTCTTTTCAGTGCTTCCTGCTTGACAGGCAAATTAAAGGGGTAAAGATCATCATAGAGTTCACTGCTCTCTAGGGCTGTATCTTGCAAGCCTTAATATTGTCCCTGGCTTAGCAGCTTGTGAAGTTTTAGAGGAGTTAGTTGCATTGGCTTCAATAATTACTGCACCAAGTTAGAAGTTGCAGCGTCGCTAGGGAGCATGCTCTCCCCAATGGATTGCAAATGTTTTATGCTTCATTACCATGTTGCAATCCAACCCCCTCTACTTAGAGGTGTGTCTGCGTTTGTGATTTCAGGAGTTGATAGCTTGGCCGTAAGATTTCTCTGGTGACTGAAACTTGGTATAAAATGCCTCTGCCTGGAGAGCAATTAAGGCAAATACAAAATATGGATAAAACATGCTCTGGTTTACTTAAATAATGCATAGTACCGAGACAAAGGGATAAGTGTTTATAGGTGCTTGTAATGGTTCTCTGAATAGAAGACAAACCCCCTACACTTAAAAGTGTGTAGGTCATTTGTTCTCACTGGGATTTCACAAGTATTCTTTATTGGTCATTGCCAAATATAGGTCTCTGCCCGGTGATACGAGCATACCACTTGTGAGATATTGAATTAGAGAATGGGATGAATGGTTAAGTATTAGGTATATTTCTCTGCAAGCTGATTTGTGTAGAGTTCAAAGCACTGCATGTGCAGAGTTGGTCACTTGGTGCAAGTCAGTTTGTTCTGCTGACTTTGTTGGTGTGGGACACTGGACCTGTGTTGGCTGATGCCTGCTTTGTAACTTCAGGCTTTTTCCCTTCCAGTGGTGGGTTCTTGACTTCCTGCGAGGCTGAGCTGCAGGAGCTGATGAAGCAGATCGACATTATGGTGGCTCACAAGAAATCTGAATGGGAAGGACAGACACAGGCTTTGGAAGCTTGCCTGAGTGTTCGAGAGCAGGAACTTTCCTCTGCCAGGGCTGCTCTGCAGGAAAAATATAAGGAGGTACCGCGTCAGGTTCATAGTTTCCTGATGGATGTCGACCTTTGTGTTTTACATGTTACAAATACAATATAAAGACTGAACCTGAATTTCAGAGTTTGGCTTTGCATGGATATGTGTTTCGGGTATTGTTTAATCAGTTTTGATTTTTTTTTTTTTTCATGTTTAAATGCTAAGCCAAAACAAGGGGTTAACTTTAGCAAATAGTTGTGCTAAGTGAAACAGGAGCCTCTCTCATAACTGGAAATCAGGAATAGAATTTACAAAGGAGCCTGTTGGAACAAGGTGTCTGATTCATAATTCAATCAAAGTCAAGTGATCAATTCCCTAAGGGTTGGTGGAAGTCCACAGACTGAATTGTCAGAGTTTCTAGAGAGAATGCAGAGATGCTGAATCTGGATACAACAGTGATTGACAGCCCAGCAACGTGCAGTCATTCATAGAAAAAGCATTTAGTGGGATAAACTATACCAAGATATTGCTGGGAGATTCTCCAAGGGCTATTTTATGCACCTCACGTTTTGTAGCCTTTAATTAAAGGCCTGGGGGAAGTGCACCAGATTTCTGGTTTTTGCATAGGATGTGGACCATAAACTTTCTCTTGTGGAAATGAATTGATGTATCTTTTCTTGGATCAGAGGAAACCAGCAGGAGTCTGGGTGGCTGTATCTTAAGATCTAGCCACATTAGCTTTTTCTGAAAGTGTTTAAAATTTGTCCTTTTATTTATAGCTGCTGTGTCATATCTTTCGGCAGACTCTTCACTACAAATTGTGTTTTAGCAGCTCTCTGACTTCTTGGGTCGAAAGCCAGCTGATAACTGCACAAGCAGTGGGGTTTTTTGGTTGCCTGTTCAACTATACTGCAGCTATTCTTACATCCTCAGAATTGCCCAAGTACTGCTGTAGCTTTTAGTAATTTGGTGTGGAATCTAGTAAAATAAAGAGAAATGTGACAGGCGGTAGCAAGAGTGGGTTAAGAACTCTGTATTTTCTTGTTAATATGGTCAGGTGCTTCTACTGGACTGCATGGCAAGTTTTGGAATTAAAGTCTTTGTTACAGAGTTATTAAATCTGGAGTCATGCCACAGGATTTTCATTTGCAAGAGCTGTCATTTTTATCATATAGGTTAGCATTGTTATTATCAATTGTGTTTTCTCAATACACTTTTGAAATATTTCTTACCACCAAAAGCAAACATTGATTTCAAAACTGAACTGTAAACTATGGTGAAAGTCATTACTGGAGTATATTCATGCTTTTGGTTTACTCATATGAATTTTCTGTGGTGATTTCTTTTAATTTTAATTTGTTGGCTTGCTGTCCTTTGGACCTGCAGTTAGAAAGGTGGCTGCTTTGGGTTGTGGATGGGGAAAGAAAAAAAAAAAAAGGACAAAAATGAGTCACAGGAGTATTTGAATCAATATAAAGGAAGTCTTCCCCATGAGTTTCAAAGCCCCATTTCTTTCTTTGTCCTGCTCATCTCCACGTATTATTTGGAATCTCTGCTTCACCGGAGCGTAGCAAGATAATGACATGGCCATCTTTTCTCTTGGTGGATAGGTTGAAATCATAATGCATGTTTATGAAGAATTTGATGAAAATGCCAGATAAAAATAGCCTTTTGACACAAGCCAAAACTGTCAGTTTCATCCCAAAAAATGAAAGTCAGAAACTTGCTCAAAAAAAGAGGCCAGAACAGAAGCAGTTCTGGACCCAGCCAACCAAACATTTAGGCATAGACTTAATCTGATTCATAGTGAGTGACCCCATTGAAATGTGCAGTTGTTAACAGAATTAGGATCTTTTAATAGTCATTTACCACTCCTCCTATAATGTAGATTTATGAAATGAAAACTAATCCCAGTACCTACTGACAATAAAGTCCACTTCTGTTGTTTTATTTATTTGCTTTTTAACTCTTCATTCAGGTTGGCATGTTGCGTCACCAGATAGAAGACATGGAAAAAGCTAAACAGGACATGGTTAGAGAATATGAACAACAGCTGAAGAAATTTCAAGAGGAGGTGAGTTGCAAAAAGGGAAGATTACTTCCCAGTTGATATGTGATCTGATAGGTGAAATACTTTGCGTCATTGCTTTTGTTTAAATGCCATGGTTTTAAAACTTCCCATTCTTTTATTGTTTATGTTCTTACAAAAAAGAGCATTGAGCGTAGACAAAGTAATATTTTTATGCTTCATTAGGTCTGGGTTTTTGCATTTCAGAGGAACTTGGTGACAAACAGAAAACTGTTGGAGTAGAAAAGTGTAGTAAATGTATTGGTGCAATTTTCATGTGTTAGACATCTGCATAAGTTTACTGCAAAAATGTCCTGTATTCGCCCATCCTAGTCACCATAGTGCTTGTTCTGAAGTTGCCATGGGTACAGGCAGCAGCATTTTGGTCCTTCAGCGTTTCGTGAAATTAAAAAGGGGTGGTGGTGTAACTGGCCTTGATTGTATGAGATCAAGAGATGAGAATGGTATGTAGTCTCATCTTCTTTTTACCTCCATTGACTCTGATTTTGTTGGTAAGGATTTTGTTCTCTCAAGGCATGTTAGTCTTAATACACTTAAGAAAATCTAAGAATACTTAGAAAATATTTTTTTAAAATAATTTCAGACCTTTCATCTCAAAAAGCTTCTTATTCACCGCAAGGTAGTACATGTGGAATGTACTGCAGGTGGTATAACAGCATTCCGTGTTTATGCCTTAACTCTTTGCCTGTCTCCACTTGCTTCTAAGTAGCGGTGAGTTAAATGGCATGAACAGCTAGTAGAGCATTGACCTGTTTTGTCTGGAGGGTTGGGCCTAGTTCATGTTCACTGCAAGCCATAAGTTAAATTAATTTGGTCGTCTCTGCTTTGACGACAGAAGGCATCTGTCCTCATTTAAACACCTTACTATTCAATATGACTAACAGTCTTCACTCACTAGATGTTCCCACTGGAATTGTGGATAAGCTGCAAAGCAAAGCTGAGGTGCTTTGGCAGATCTGCCTAAATTGCTAAGGCTAAAATACAGTGTGTGTGTTGCGGCCAAAATTGCAATGTGTTGGTATTTTACCCACACAGTATTAAAGTAGATGACATTAAGCTCCAATATTCCTCGGTCTTCTGTTCTTAGTACTGTTTGGGGAAATTCTGTCTTGGTTTACCACCATTACCAGTAAAATTAGAGGTACAGTGTCTAACTCACTGAGATTGTTGAAAGAATAAACCTGTAATCTCCTGATGTGTTTGGCAAAAGGTGTTTGTATATTAACTCTAAGCCTGTACGTCTGTCCATTCCCGTTGAACATGCCTAAGTACTTTGCTGACTCAGGGCTCTGGAGAACCTTTTTGTGACCAGTGCATGAGGTCTTGATTCAGATGTGTTTTCTTCTCATGGTCCTTCTGTTCATCCATGGGCTTAGCTTTCTCCATCAGTAAAGTGGGAATGATGACTTCTCAAATTCATGTGGCTGTTTGGAAACTTTTTATTTAATAGTTGAGTTGGGGGGAGCTCATCAGATGGAAAATTCCGTGCAAGTTGCAAGTGATTATTTGCACAGAGGGTCATTTAAATGTCAGGAGTTTTTTCCTCATTCCTGCTTCTGATACGATTTTAGCATTCTAGCAGTAGGCGTAGGAGTGGTATTTTTCTGTTGGCATTCTCTACTCATTGTGAAATACATAGTGTATCTAAGCAGAAAATGACAGATGAAGTAGTGTTGATATTATGTATAATGGTTATTCTCAAATCTTCCTTCTCCCACTAAGTGGAAGAGTTCCAGTTCCCACCTGAGCTTCACAAGTGTATTTTAATCACATAAGAAACTGTGCCTCTGTGTAGAACTACCCCCCACCCTGTCTGTGGTGTGATGTGCCCCTCTGTATGAGGAGATCAACCACAGCTACTGCCTGCTATTACTGTGGCTGGGAGCCACCTGTAGAGAGAAGGGTACCATGCTCTTGCTTCAGTAACAGCTACATGTAAACCTCCATCTTATCAATATTTTAGTCGTGTTTTAATAGCGGTAAGACGGAGGTCTAATTAGAGCTGCTGATGTCATGACTTCAGTGGCATCTTGCTACTCTTATACAATTCGGCATATTTTGCAATCCTGTTGGTATAATAGGCTCATTATACAAATAGAAGTCTTCACTTGCAAGCTGTGTGGCCTTGATTAGGGGAATTGTTTGTGTGAAGCCATTTTGTGTGCCTTCTTTCAAAGTGCTGTTTAATTCTTGCCTTGGGGCCTTGAACAAAGTTGTCTCTTTCACTGAATTCCTTGCAGTTGTCCAGGCTGAGGAGGAGCTATGAGAAGCTGCAGAAGAAGCAACTAAAAGAAACTAGAGAAGAAGCTAACAAGAGACATGGAGAGGACCAGTTTGAAATGAGCCGACTGACCAGGAAGTTGGAGGTACATAGTGAAAAAGCAAATGCTAGTCAGAGTTTGTATGTATTAACTGACTTTCTGGGCTTCACTGATGAAAGAATAGTCAACTAGGAAGTAGACTATGAATCATGCTTAAAAAGTACTCTCCATCTACTCTCCAAGTGTAACTCTTCTCAACTGCTTGTGTAATAAAGGCAATTTCCTGTGTTGGGACCTCTGAATACATGGGATAAACTATGCCACTGTTCTTATTCTTAGACTAAATAAAAGGAAGAAGGTGCTGGAAGCGTAATTAATTATGTGAATGGAATGAATTCCAGTGTGATGAGGTTGTCATCTCACTTCTTTGAGGAGGAGGGCGCTACGTGTCAAACTTCTTCTCAACCCTGTCTCATCTTTTGATTTTTCTGCAATGCTGAAGCTCAACCGCACTCAATTTTCTTCTACTGTACCCTGAAGATGTGGATAACAAACACATCTGACTGATGTAGTGTCCAATTTCTGGAGCAGAGATTAGCATTAAAATTCTGTAGTTCGTACTTGCCATCTTAGTGATTTCAATAGCAGCATGTTTTGGAAGCTAAAGAGAGTCTGACTTGTTAAACCTCTGACAGCAAATCCATGAAGCTAGCCATGAATCTGTTAGCACTTAACATTTGTAAACAGCAATAATTGACACTCATGTTTTAACTCAGGAGGGAAAGAAATACAGCAAGCACAGTATGTGAGAGGTTTTATACTGCTGAGTTGGTGCATCAAATGGCTAGCTAATGGTTTCCCTGCTGTGGGGAAAGGTGCATGAGGATATGATGGAGAGAGAAAGCAAACATGGATATGAACTAGAAGGGGGCCTTCTTGTCAACTGCATGGATGTACTGCTCCAAGCCACCCCTGCTGTCCTTGCAGGAGTTTCGTCAAAAATCACTTGACTGGGAGAAGCAGCGCTTGCTTTACCAGCAGCAGGTGGCATCACTGGAAGCACAGAGGAAGGCTTTGGCTGAGCAGTCTGAACTCATTCAGGTACAATTAATATGTGCTGAAAGTTTTTGTTTTGTTTGTGGCAGCAGGTGGGAGGGGAGGGAGGGGGAGAAGAGGGAGAGACTAATGAAATCTCTGAGGCTTGAATCCAGTTTAGGTTGCCACTGAAATGACTTTTAATGTCCTGGTGGAATAAGGTTTACTTGTATAAGTGCTGTATGGAAAAAAGATCTGGAGTCTGTCAACAGAGGTTAGATAAACCTCGTGCAGCTCTCCCTGCCACCCCTCCAATTAGTAGAGAAGATAGTAGGATGAAGCTTTCCCTAGGAGACAGAGACCACAGCATATGACACTTTAAAATAGCTGTTACATCATGTCGTCTAGTTCAAAGCTGTGTACCTGCCAGTAGCTAAATATGTACCTTGTAGGTCCAGCTCAGAGGATGATGTTGGAAAAATAGTCTTCCCTTATGGCAGATACTTCTGCAAAGTACTGAAGTAACAGCAGTTTTCAGCCCCTGCCCCTGTTTTTTTCTTTAAAGTTTCTTAAAGGCAACAAGTAGTGGTGCTGCTGTTCCTGAAAAGCTAATCGTTCAGTGAGTTAGTGATGCTGCAGCAGAGCAAGATGAATTGACCTAGAGCACAGCTGTGAAGTCACACTGACACAATCACAGCAGACACTGATAGGAAGCTCTTGCTGGGGGCTTTACACTTAATGGGCTCCTGAGTTGCTCTTGAGTGGAAGCTCCTGCAAGGAGGAAGCTTGTGATGACAGGATTGAAGCTGACTCTGACAGGGGCTTTGTGAGAGGCTGACACTAGTAAATCTACAAATGCAGAGGGAGTCCTTGAGCAGAAGGTCTTGCTGCTCTGCTGTCTTTGTGTCATTGATAGCTCAATTGTCTGAGAACAGATGTGTCCTTGGAGTGCAGGCTGGTATACCGGGGCGCAGAGGAACTCTTCTTACTATGCAGCAGAAAAACAGGAATTTGGGGAGATTTTTCGTAAGCGGTGTAGATGACTTAAGTGCATAGGTACTGTGAACAGACTACCTGAATCCTCAATTTCTTTGAAAAGCCCAGCATGAAAGTGCTAATTTTTTGCCTTGGATGTTTCTAGGCATTTTGTGTGCTTGGTTGTTTTTCTGGCACAAGGTCAAGCTGAGGTCTGTGACTATGGAGTACTTCCTCTTTCTCTTCTTTCACTTGGCTTCCCCTCATACTTTCAGTGCAGCTTAGGGAAGCCTGGCATTCTTACCCAGCGATGAGCACCTTCCTGTAACACCTGCAGCCCTTAAAGTCAATGGGAGAAACTTGGAATTCTGTGCTGTCCTGCATGTTCTATGACTGGAAATAAGAGACAGTTTAAATGTTTTCTTAATGCAGAAATAAATGTTCAGGTAGTCTGGTACTCCAGTTTCTTGGGTGGAGAAAAGCTGTGCCTTAAACTCTTGCCCCTCCTGATTACCTTTTCTGTCATGACTATTCAAATAATGAAAAGACTGTAATCAAAATTATACTAGTCTTCCAAATGCACCTTTTCTATAGCTCTCTCAGTTATGAGGCATTATGTGTCAGGCAATAAATCAAGGCATGTGATGATTCTGAAGCTGGCAGGAATTGCTACTCTTAGAAATTGGGACTAAAGGACTACTCAAATATTTTGTTTCAGCTTTTAAAAATTATAAGGTACTGTACAAAAAGGGAATATATGAAGTGAGTATTCTTAGAAGCTTATATGAGAGCTGGCTTGTTAAATTTCACCAGCTAGCTACGTGGAAAGAAATGCTATGAAATAAAGTATTGTGCCTATAAATAATAGAGCATGTATTGTTTGATAGTCATATGTTCCTTATAACTTTTTTTTGTCTGCCATTAAAACAATGAAACATTCAAAGTGGGCATTCTTGCAAGGTGTTAGAACCAGATATTTACTGCATAAAGCAAAACATAATTGACTATTACACCCAGTTTGGTTTTTGATCTGTTTGGTGATTGTGGTTTTTTTTCATTGTGCACCAAGAGCTGGTTTCTGTCCTGGTGTGGAATTAACGATTGGGTAATCTCTAGCTTGTGTATGGTATTTGCAAACCTTCTTACATGCTGCTGTTTCTCCTGGTCTAGCCTTAGGTTAACGAGCAAAAAATAGTAGGCAGCTTTGTTCTTAGACAGTTCATGCTTGGACAACTTGAGTGATTTGAGATCCTCTTTTCCCAGATTCTCTTTGAACCCCTTTTGGAATCAGAGGGCCCCCTCTTTTTTTTTAAATTCTGTTTGCCTTCAGAAGTTTTACCCATTGTGTAACCCTTTCCCTAACTCCCTGAAAGGTAGCCTTGCTTACTTTGAGAATGTGACTTGTTACACAAAGAAATCAGTAGTTGTTTTGAATGTAGTTTTGATACACTGTTTTTTTTATAATTTAGCTTTAATGCAAACCAATTGCTCTTAGCAGACTCAGCTTGCCAATCGGAAGCAGATTCTGGAGTCGGTGGAGCTGGCTAGCCGATCGGAAATCCAGCACTTAACCAGTAAGCTGGAGAGGGCCAATGATGCTATCTGTGCCAATGAGTTGGAGGTGGAGAGGCTTAACATGAGAGTGGATGACCTGACTGAAAACAATCGGATGATTGTGGAAGATCAGCAAAGAGTTCAAGAAGAATTAAGGCAATCCAAGAAAATGTTAGAGGTCAGTGGAGGAACTGTTAGGAAATGGAATATAAAGCAGTGCTTGTGAGAAGTTGCAGGAAGGCTCTTCATCCCAGAGCTCCCATCTCTTTCTAGTGCCTTTGTAAAGTTCCTGATTGGCCTCAAAGCTGGCTTTGTACCCATGTGGTGCTCTGCAGTATTTCCAAGGGTTCTTTAAAAGTCTGATCAACCTCTCATTGCCTTACAACAAACTGATTTGTTCCGTCTTGCAACAGTCATTCCTTCTCCCCGCCCCTGTGCAGGTGCTACAGGATGAGAAGATGGAACTTAGAGCCACCTTGCAATCTCAGGAAGATTTCATTGACAGCTCCAAGCTGCACCAGGAACAGTTACAGAAAGAGCTGACCAGGGTGACTGAAACTCTTCGCACAAAAGAACTCCTCATCAGGTAGTATCTGTGCCTCACTGGTACTTATGGTCTTGAATCCAGATCTATATTCCAGGTTCTCCCACTGAGGATGGTAGAAGCATTTTCATACAGCTGGATCTGTGTTGGTTGATATACAGAATGGTGTGCTGTGGTTTCTCACAAGTGCTGTGCTTCCTTGCAGCATTTGCCAAATTGTATTGCTTTTGAAATCAACTGATACTCAGTGAAGAGTGTGGAAGGAATCAGCTTTCTACTCAGCTAGGTTTCTGGAGGCAGCGAAGGGCTTTTGAGCTTTTCAGCTTTTTTTTCCCCAGGCATTTTCAGTCAAGTGCTGGAGGCTTTTCAGGATTTGATACTGTGCTTATTAATGTAGGTGAAAGTTCTCACCAATTTAATGGTGTCAGATGAGGGTCTTGGTAAAGTAACTACATATTTGACAAAATCATCTTCCCCTTCTGCGCTGGCAACATGCAAAAGCTATACGGTTCTGAAGGCTGTGTCAAAAGGTTTTGGCGTATGTTACCTACCAGCCACACTGTTTCTTGGAAGCTACGTCTGCTAATGGCAGGGAGACTGTCTGGATCACGGAGGCCAACATCAAAATAGGATGTAGTCTTTTTTAATCAGCCTGAACTCAAACAGGGGGCTGTCATCCAGCTGGTATGTTTGCTTATTCACAATGCACACAGGTGTCACCTAGCGTTAGGTTTTGTGTATTTTTCAAAGAATTCCAAGAAGATAGTGGTTATGTTCCCCGTATTAGTGAACTCAGACATGACATTTCTGTGCTAAGATTAAAGTTCATGTTTCTCCTTAGGGCCTTGGAGGAACGCTTGCAAGAGAAGCAATTGTCTTCTCCGGGGCTGGAGCTGGAGCATATACTACTGCAGCTGGATGTTGCCCAGAAGAAGGAACAGCACTTACAGTCAGAAGTGACTCATCTTGAGAACAGGTAGCCAACTGCTTGCTTCCCCTGGATGTGCAATGAAACTTGGATAATAATCTAATGCCTAATATATTATAGTCATCAAGTTAACCGGCCCTACTGATTTTGTAGGCTTATTTTAAATGTCAAAGGGCTGAAGAAATCAAATGCTATTCATTTTGCAGTTTAATAGTGAGACTATTTTGCTAATTGGTTGGCTGCTTTTCACTGCGCACTTTGGGTGTTTTCAGTGTTTTAGCTTGCTTAGGCTTAGCTCCTTCATTGGTAATAGGTTAAGGAGTCTTTGTTAGTCAGTTGGTAAGAAACAGATCTAGACCTTACTGTGAAATAAGAATTATAAACAAGTCTTCCTCTCTGAGTTTGTGGTTTTCAGACTAATGTTTGCATGGGAAGTTTGTAATCTTCGAATGGTAAAGAAACAAACAAGAAACAGCTTTTATCTGTTAGATCAGCTTCCTGATCTCTTTTGAAATTATTTTGGTAAACAAAACCAAAGAATTGGTAAGGAACTTCTAGGTTAGAGTCCGGTTTCTGTTATGACGGACATAGGAGACTACTTGGAAGATCAAAGTTTCTCTGACCATGTCCTCCTCCTTCGGGTATTCTAATCTGTAGTTTTACATTTGGCACCCAGCCTGGTGTCTTCAAATGCAAGGTGTGTACAGCTGAGTGAAGAGCTGGATGAGAATATCAAAGAGCTGCAGTCAATGGAAGAACACCATACTAAGTCAAAGGCAGAGATTAAAAAGGTAATGTTGCTTTGTTCCTGGAGAGTGGGAAAGGCACTTGTGGAGTCAGTTGTTCCCGTGTGTGTCATGTGCCTCAGCAGAGACTGCAGTGCACAGTTAGCAAACCTCCAAATGGGATCAAAGGCCAGTTGTGGAGGCAGTGATATGGTGAAGGGTAAGGAGCAGATCTCACAAAGGAGGAGTTGAGAGGATGGGTTTACAGGTTTCTAGACATGGCTGTGCAGTTTACTTTATGAGCATCTGTTAGGCCTACCCCTACATCACGCAGTACTTCTCTACAGTGTGGAGATACTTGAATTAGTGCTGGAGGGGCAAATATGCAAAGAAATTAAGGCCCAGAATCCTGAGTTTAAGCCTAATACAGGCTCCCAACAGGATGAAGAACGGGGGTGAATGGGTTTTGCTGTAATATGTCCTATCACACTTGAGACAGGGCTTCAAATGTGTTCTAGTCCATATGTGAATAAGGGAGTTTGTTTCAGGCTTGATACCGGGACATGAACCAGGGTCTGGAAAAAAACGGAGAAGCTCATCTGCCATGAGAACGTCACCCTAGTGCTCTGTGCACCCAAGGGAGGCAAGCCCACCAAAAGTCTTGACTTTTAATAATGGTCTAGATCAGTTAGTGTGAGAGCTTTCACTGGTGCATGGTTAGAGTAGAAACCTTATTGGACTTGAGTGAAAAACCTCACTTCTGTGAAAATCTTTCATCCTTTATTCTGAATGTACAGAGGTGTAGATCTTGCCAGAGGTGTGTGCTTGGTTACACATTTAAACAGCCACACAATAAATGAATCTCCTACAGGCTGCTGGGGAGGAAAGAGAGATTTATTATGGTTGTTTCTATTTTATATACTTAGGAGGCATTAAGGTGACATGGAGATAAATCACCATATGTATAGTATTTACATGGTTAGGCAGAGATCATCTGGTTCAATTTTCTAAAATGCTTGTAATTCTCAGAAAAATCCTGGTGGTTTGGGTGGCTAATATTTCTGGCTAATGGAATGGAATACTACGGAAGAAATTATGCTATGTTGTTGTTCTATTATGTCACTGAATAAATATACAGTGTGCCTACCAGAATATTGTATGCAATTCAGATCTGCCATCTCAAAAAGGTTTGAATAAAACGAGATAAGGTATGGAAAAAGATGACCAAAAGGATGGAGTGTTTTTTATACCAGGAACAGCTGAATGGAATAGGACTTACCAAACTGGAAAAGAGATAAATGAGATCGAACATACTAAAAATAAAATCATGCCTGTCATGTGGAAAGTAAATAGGGAATGATTATTCTCTCATAATGCAGCAACTAGTGGCTATCAAATGGAGTTATAAAAACAAAGAGGTATATTTTTATCCTGTGCATAGCTAGCTTGTGGAAGTTTGCCATGGGTAGCTTTAGTTGCTACAAGCTAATATTGATTCAGAAGACTTAGGACAAATTAGTGGAAGAAAAGTCTGGCTAGAGCTATTTAAAGATACCACCTCTGCCTCAGGAAGGCGGAGTGGCAAATTGCAAGGTTATATTATGAAAGTGTTACTGTGCTTGCCCCAGTGATGGTAAACCCATGGCTATCTGTTGTTTGCCACAGAGGTAGAATGGTGAGCTAAAGAGACTGTGATTTGATCAATTATGGCTCTTCTCGAGTACTCCACAGCATAATGTCTTGTCCCAGTTAGCAGTTTATGGTGTGGAAAAGGATTGGGATGAGGTGGTATTCAATCAAGAAGGACAAGCATGCACAGAGGGCTTGTTACATAGAGCTTTTTGTTTTCCAGTACTCAGATTTCACATTACCATGTGCAATACTTCTGCTTTTTTGCTAAAACATCTTTTAAAAGCTCGTGGGTGGTGTGTGCATATCTTCCTCCAGCTGAAAGAGCAGCTCTCTCAAGCTGAACAAACTCACAGCAGTGAGCTAGAAGGGATGAAAAGGGAAATCTCCAGGTTGACACAAGAGTTACACCAGCGAGACATCACAATTGCGTCTGCAAGTGGCTCCACATCAGACCTAGAACAACGGCTGAGAACAGAGATTGAAAGAGCAGAGAGGAAAGCGGTGGAGCACAGGGTAAAAAAAGGCAGAAGACTCTTATGCTGTCTCTTTAAGGGATCTGAAGGTGTGGAATACCACCCTAATTTTTAGCTATGTTAATAGTTTCCTTCTCTCTTCAGCCTTTGAAACAAAGACTTTGAGACCCTTCTGATGAAATCTTCTGATTTATGGTGTTCACTGAATCTGTCTTGCTGCTTCTTTTCAAACCTGTAACTGCCAGTCCCACAGAATTCTTTGAGATCATTCATGTTAACTAGCCCTGGATGGTGACATCTTTGAAAACTAAAGTAAATGACTGTGCATGGTTATTTGTATGGCCTTCTCTATAGGGTCCATGCAGAACTAACGGCCCATACCTTACTTTGTACTCATGCTTGAATTCAGTGTGGAAAATGCCTGTAGGGTGTTGTGGGGGATGTGTTGTGTTGTGTTCTTTTTTTCTGATCGTGTTTGCCTCTGTCTCCTCAGGTAATTCTGGTCCAGCTGGAAACCTTGAGGCTGGAAAACCGTCATCTCTCAGAGATGCTGGAAAAAATGGAGTGCGGTGTGCTAGAGGTATGCATTAGGGAATGGAGATGGGAAGGGGCTAGCGTTGTGTGTCCCCTACCTGGGAACAGTAATAGCCTTTGCCCAGGCCGCTCAAAATGCTTGGTAGAGTTCAGTGAACTTAAAACTCAAGCAAAAGGGGCAATTTGTGAGGAAATAAGGCCCAGAAATACTGAGCATCTTGTTCAGTCACAGACTAGCGAGGAGAACTGCAGAAACAGAGCCCTCATCTCAGTTTCTTCTTCATGGGGTCTGGCCCATGGTTTTTAGTACATTTTGTTACATTTCCATTTTATGCCAGTTTACCTCAAACCTTTGATTCTAAATCTCTGGTGTCCTTTTGACCTGTCTTTGAGCTGTAACTGCTCTGGTCCTTGCAATTTCTGGGGTGAGAGCATGTTCTCCTCCTGGTGAGGAGCCATTCAGCAGGGCTGTTCCTTGCGCTCCACAGGCAGGTTGCAGCCTGGGAATATGGGCTGGATGCCTTGGGGCAATGCGCTGGGAAGGGGCACTGTGGTGGGCTCCTGCTGATGTGGCGCTCTTGAGGCTCAGTGAGGTCAGCTCGTCCAGAGGGGAGAAGGGGAGCCTGCATGGAAGAGGTGCAGTCTTGGCAGGAGTAATACCTTGAAGGTGGTTCATTTTAGTGCCTGCGTGAAGGAAGAAATGGCTAGTTTGCAAGTTGTGTCTCACATAAACCAGAATGGATGCCTCACAGGGGGCAAGGACTGGATTCAGACAGCTGAAAACCTAATGGGAATATGTCCGCGGAGCTTTTATCCTGTCAGATCTGTGGGAAGGAAATACTCAGCTCTTAATATTAGTTTGGGGTGATTGTCAAATGTGCCAAGTTCTTGGGAAAGCGTTGAACAGAAGCTTGTGGCTGGTGAGATGGAGAAAAAACAAAGCTTTCTAGAGGGCTGATTTGAGACTGAAATGACCATTACTTTCTGCTTGAAGTACCTGGTGGGCTTTTGGCTGCCTGACTTACCAAAACTTGATAGCAAAGTGCAAAGCAAGAAACTTGTTTTTAAAAAAAAAAAACCAAAAAAAAAAGCCCCACAGCCCCATGGCACAGGGGCTTCTAATCTTGGCCAGGTTCTTCTAATGCACTTTTGGAAAGTCCGTAGATACAGCAGTGATGAGAATGAATTAAGCATCTAAATTTAATAGAATTGGCAAAAAGAAAGTGGGAATGTCGCAGGAGTAGAAACAGTGGAAATGATATCCACCTGGCCTAGTAAGGAGAAGATGGGGAGAAGCAAGTTGTTCAGAGTTTCAAAAAGAAAAAAATAATTCGCTTCCGCCAGTGAAAGCTTCTAAAGGGCTATGGGTCGTCCCAGGTGGGGAGGCATATGCACAGCCTTTTGTAATTATTACCATAGGCCTTTGCTAATTAGAGTGAGGGAATCTAGAAGTGTTCTTGCAAACAGCTTTGCTGCTAGATGACATGGAAGGTAGTTTCTCCCTGAGAGTGGTTACTTCTCTTCAACAGCTAAGCCACTGGGGTATGTGTTTCTTCACACCTGTAGGAAGTATCTCGTAGACCATGCTACTCTGATACCTGGAGAGTTGCTTGGACTAAGACAGTTTACTGGGGTGCTGCCTGAGTGTTCCCAGCATTGGCTTGCATCTTAGCTGAGATAAGTGAGGGAATCCTAGACTATACAGCTGGAGGAGAACTCGAGGTCATGTAGTCCTTCTCATTATCCCAAGGCCAGAAGCAGATACATCTGCACTATTCTTGGTCTATATTTTCCTGTTTTCAAAAGCATCCAGTGATGAGAGAGACTTCTTTTCCTAGGCCGATCAGCACAGCTTGTCTGGATGCTGACACAGTAAGGCATATATAATTGATTTGCTCTTATGAAAGCCTTGAAAATTTTGCCAGTCAAAACTGGGATAAGAGGACATGCCTTAAGGAGTCGCTTGCCGGCCTTTGCTCTGGATTTGACTATGGTGTCTTGCAAATCAGAAGTTTCGACTTCAGCCCTTCTCTGTCTATTAGAGAAAAGATGTCACCCTAAGAGCACTCAGTGAAGATTATGCTGTTGAACTAAATAAATTAAAATCTGAGAACCAGCAACTGCAGAAGGATCTAGCAGAGGCCAGAGCAAAACTGGAGCTCACTCAGCAGGTCTGCCAGGATGAACCTAAGGCTACTGCTCAGCAGACGCAAGGCGAAGAGCCTGAGGCCAGGGATGTGCAGTACAGGTGAGTGTTGCGTGACCCCAAGGATGCTGCTTCCTTATTATGAAGGAGAACAGAAGGTGTGGGGATGTGTGGATTTTTAATGATGTGCTTTATGTATAGTATCTACCTCCAGCACATAGTACGTATGGGGGAACACAAAGGACTGTTTTGGAATCTGCTTTTATACTCTAAGTAGTGCAATAGCTTTTAGTCCCAGCTGGTCTGCGTTCTGCTAAGCCAGCTAGTATTTGACTGTCTGTTGACTGCTTTTGCCTTTTTCTTTGATTGAGAAGCGCTATGTGCTCTTTTCGGTGAAGGCGTTGGATTTGTCCCAGGTGGCTGTGCTCCTTTCTTTTGCAGTACTATGATGGGCAGACTGTAGTTTTTGGTAGCTACAATGGCAGAAGAGTGAGAGGGAGTTCCCTAGAGACTGGATGTGCATCTGGAAGTCCTATGGAAACGAGCCAGTTTGGATTGCCAGGGCTATTAGTAACCTGTATGTTAATTGTTATCTCTGTGCAAGTTTTTGCTGAAGTTCAGCTGCGAAGAGGCAAACTGTCAAACAGTTATGTGTTCAAACCTGCCTTCCAGGACAACTTGGGAAGCACAGCACAAACATGATGAACAAGCAGAGAGAATACATCACAAGTCTGATGAGACTATTCAGCATCATCAAGGGGAGCCCCAGAGATGGGGGGCTGCTGAAATAGGAACTGTGACCCCTGAGACGGGTGAGCTACCCACCCAGACCAGCAGGAAGAACTGCATGGAGTCACTTGCTTTGGGTGCCTCGCTGGGAACGGATTCTTTGCTCCATGTGCTGGATGGAAACAAAGATTTTGCAGATGAAGCATCTAAGCAGTCCATCTCAAATGATCAGGGAGAATCTGTGCCTTTGGTAAGCAGTTGTATAGAAGCTGGTTGCTATTCAACAGCTGAGGATATAGCTGGGTTCTCATCTGGCAAAAGGAGCCAGATTTTTGAATGTATGGTCTGGCTGCATGGTGTGCGTGATCCTTTAGGCATATGTCAAATGGTAAAAGGTAGGAAAAACCACTGCTGGATGGTTAATACTTGGATAATGGGAGCCATGTGGTTATTCTTCAGAACTCTCTGGGGAAGGGCTTTGTGTTTGGTTTAGCTGATAAGCTAATTCCAGAAGCTCATGGTTCTCTCCATACTGGTGCTGTACATCAGTATGTTCCATGAACTGCTTCTGTCATGTCAGAATTCTGCTTCAGCTTTTGGCTTGGGTCTGTAGTAGAGGCTCAGAGTGGATGTAGAGTGATGAGTATTTCAACATACAGTTTCTAGGTGAATCTGAAAGCTGGTGCTGCACGTCTGCGTTCACTGTAATGCCCAGGGTGAGTTCGACTTCTCTGAATGGGACTGCAGTAGTCAGCACACTGAACTTAAAGCCACTTATGCTAGCTGTTAGGAAACCCTGAAATCAGTGCTTCACTGCACAAGGGGAGGCTATTATTTTTCCCAGTTGCTGATCACACTTTTTTAGTAGGAAGCGCTGTTGACACTTTCTCTGTCCTCTTACCTCAGCTGTTGGAGCACTTGCCCAAGATACAGGAAACTTGGACTCAATCACTTCTTCCTTTGGTGTTTAAGACCATATATCCCAGTACCCACTGTAATGCCCAGGCTGTAGACTGTCTTGAGCAGGGAGGGAAATGGAAGAGGGACACTGAGAGTAATTGTCATACCTTGAGTCAGACAGGGCTGTAGTAGTTCAGGGAGGCGAGAATCCTGGGTGCTGATCCTTGCTCCAGATGTGTTGCCACTAGCAGTCTTTGGAGTATTTTCTCCTCTGCTTGTGTGTTATTAGCAGTGACAATAGCTATTTTTATTTCGTTGGGAGCCCAGAGAAGAGTCTTTAAGGCTGATGCACAGAGAAGCAGAGGTTTGTCAGGTTTGTAGATTTTGATGAGGTTTACTACCAAGAATAGATCTTGATTGTTTCAAGACTAAAGTAGCTTGTGGGCATGTCCAGAAAACAAATGTTGGGAGCTTAGGGAACTGTAATATTCTAAATGGAAACTCTTCAGATTGCAGGATTGGAGCTGAAGTGTGAACAGTTCCACTTCAGGGTCTGAGAAGCTCTAGGGGTTGATGTTTAGTAGAAGAGAATGTGCTACTTTTTGTTCTGAAAGGTAGAAATAAGGTTTCTAAGGAAATGCAAATATTTCTCCTGGTGTTGACTGGGACTCCCTGCTCATGGTCAGGCTCCAGTGTCTTTAAATCAGTTCCTTTAACATTAAGAGAGGAGAATTCTCATCAGTAGGCAATAGTGGGATGGGAGAGATTTGCATGTTATCTGCAGCCTTTTTTTCTGCTTTCCTTTGTTCTTGGCTGTTGATAAAAGACCAGAAAACCATGAGACTCCAGGATTTGGAAATAACCAGTTACATTCTCTTGCCAAGACACTGAGGCAAGTTTTCTGTAATGGAAAGCAGCCCCTTAGGAACTTAATAATTCACCTGCCAGCCCCTGTGCAGGAAGCTTCTCTTCATCAACTTGTAAATTAAGCCTAGTTTACAATGTTATTTTTGTAAGTTAAGAACTTGGGGGTAAGTGATGTGAGTAGCAGGAATAGTTCTTGACTGTAAAGGAAAAAAATCTGGTGTAGTTTATTGACCATTGCTAGCTGAACTGAAGTGGTGTTCAGTGAGCTGTGATGGGAGTTTGGTCTGTACTTCCCCTGTGAGATTGTAGCAGGAACCAATTATTTCAGGGAAGCAGAGGAGGTATATAAAAGAAAGCAGAGATATCCCCAGTGCTGGTCCAGTCTGGCAGTTCTTTCCCTTCCCTGGAACCCGTATTCTGAGGTGATATTGCTCACCGAGATTTTTATGAAGACAAGGAGCAAGATGTAGACCTTAAGTGTGAGGCAGGACTAACACACCCAGGACAAAACCCTTGGTATGTTGTAGTGACCTTCTGTAGAGTCACTGTATGATTGCACATGCCGTGTTGTTCCATCTCATTATTTGAAGTGGAGAGGCTGGTAACTGAAATGAAATTGAAGTTCAGCTCTAGTCCCCCAGTGCCTTAGACAGGGGAACTACTGGAATGGAAAAGTTATGTGTGCTGAGGTACTGATTTTACTCCCTGCAGTTTTGGCAAAGGCTTGGGCGGCTTTCACTGTTGGTTGGAGACTGTTGGGAGGAACATTTACCTATGATACAAGCATGAGAGCTAAGTGCTTAGTCTGTCCGATAAGATAGAAATGACACAAGAGCCCTTTAGAAGCATATTTACTTGTGTGGTTTGCAGATCAGTAGTGTTTCTGACTGGAACTCAGAATGAAAGAATACCTGATATCCCTTTGTTTCTCTTTAGTGCCCCCTGCCTACAGCTTCAGTTGGATCAATAGCTGCAAGATACTTGGAAGAGGAAGAACTGAGATCGCATCACATCCTGGAATGCCTAAATGCTCACATTGAGGAACTGAAAAAAGAGAGTGAAAAGATAGTGAGACAGTTTGGACACCAGGAGTAATGTTTCTTATTGAATTGCAATGCTGGTTTACTTACATGGTTCCAAACTGCGACTGGGGAGGTACCTATAAACCAGTTGCCATTGGAGCTTGAGTGAGAGGCTGTATCTCCCACTTTGAGCTGAACCAGCAGGATGGATATTGAGGAAAGTAAACTCCTCTCTAACATGTTTGATCTGATGGAAGGTATTACACCACAAACACTTTAGTCAGCTTGCTGTAGGTCAGAAAGCTGCATCAGAAGTATGTGTTTGTGCAGTCATTCACAAAGAGATTATGGTGTTTTTTAGAAGCAAACCATTTGCTAATTTTAATGTAAAGTGTTTTAAGTGTATTTTATATGTGTAAAAGCATTGAAATAAAACAAAATGGAAAAACACCTCTTTTCTTGTTCATACAAATGTACAGAGTAAATCTCTTGTGGCTTATCTTGCCTTCTCATCAGGAACTTTGATCACACCTTTTCCATCCTTTCCCTCCCAGAGTAGCTATGTTTTTCAAGGAACAAGGAATGTAATTCCTCTTTCCTTTAGGCTACCTGTATTTTCTCCAGTTAATTTTCCCTTAGTGGAATTTCTTAATATTTCTTGGTTCTTGCAACTTCTGCCCTTTACTGTTTGTATAGTATCTGGCGTCTTTATCTTGCCTTGCACATTGCTTGAAGTACTGCAAAATAGCTGAGGAATGAATGGCTGAATTCTGATTGTGGTCACAGCTCTTATAAAAGAAAGGACAGTAGTTGGAACTGGAAATGAAATTGTATGGGAGGAGAACCCACAAACAAGTGAGATTTATCTGTATGACAGATGTAATTGCAGTTGCTGTGTAAGCTGGTAGTTGCCTGTTTTGAATCTAGGCAGTCTCAGACACTGTACAGTCAAGTGGAACTGCTGCATTAAAATACATCTGTGACCTGTTTTGAGGAATATATTCAGTCCTTCCTCAAGGAAAGTAAGTTGTTAATGAGTGAACAGAACCTGTTTCCAATGGGCTTGCCTTTCTTCCAGGGGCACTCTGCAGTTCTGCTGTGGCTGAGCCTTTTCAACATTTGTACAGGCAAACCTAGGGACAGAGATATCCCTTGTGCATCTCTGAAAGTTTCCTGTTCCTTTCCATCAGCTTCACCTTGTCCTAGAGCAGCTTAAGGCTGTCAAGAAACAGGAATTCAAAAGCAAAAATTGGATGCAAAACCCAACCATCAGATTAGGCAGATGAGTTCAGCAAAGGTGATGCCTGTCTGCAGACTGCAGCCTCTTTGTCATGCCATAAAATGGGACTGCAGTTGGTCAAGCAATTCTGCCTTCCAGAGTTGAAAAACATTTGAATCAGCAAGTCCTTTTATTTTGGCTTTCTTCTGGAGTTCTTTGAACAAGGATAAAACCTTTGAATCCCTTCTGGATTCTCATTGTGCAGTCTTTGTAATGAGGTGTTTTAACTGCCCACAACTGGGGATAAACTGTGGTCATGCGTTTTGTACATAGTCAGCATCAGCCTTGTTTCCTGTTCAGAGCTGTCCACAGGTAAGCATTTTTGGAACATCCACCTTAGCTATCCAAATCTCAAGTAAGGACCTGTTGATCATGGGGCATTTTGACAAAAACTGAATGGCTGAATAGAACAAACTTGTTTCCTCTTCCTGCATGAACCTATAGATCCACTGAGTATGTGGTATGCCAGAACTCTTAGGGATTCCTCATGTCCTTCAGTGGTGACAGCAATACAATTTTTTAAATGATACCTTGTAAACCATTTTATATTTCCTGAACATTTATTAAGTAAGCTACATCATGCACTAAGTGTTTTCAGAAGTTTAGAAGACATTTTGGCTCATTAGTGATGTTTGCTTCCATATCCCTTTCCTTCAGAGAGATTTGGCAGTTCATGTTGGCAGAAGTGAAGAGTGAAACTGAAGGTGATCCACTGGTTTAATTAGTAGCTATAACCCTACAGTATTTATCAATTTCTAATACATGTAATAAGCAGCCTCATTCAGGGAGTAAGCTGTAAAAATTCGGTCTAAAGTGATCTAAAGAGTAAAATTTTCGACAGGGGAACTGCTGAATTACTGCTCTGTGCTGATGTACTTGTTCTGTTTTTCCCACCTTCTCTCTTTGCAGATATACAGTGCCGCAGACTCTCATGTGCCTGCTGTTTCTGGAGTTGCTGCGCACGGACAACAGGAGAGGAGGACAGAGGTTGAGCAAGGCAGTGTGATGAGTTGAACGGTTTCCTGCTCTCACTGCATTGCTTATTTTTAAGCGTGTGCCTTTCTCATGGCCAGCATGGAAATAGCAGAGCATCTGATTGTATACTAACCATAGTTGTTCCATGGGTGAGGAAGCTAGCTTGTGAGTAGATGGAAGTGCAGAGATACACTTGCCAGAGATAAAAACTTGTTCTACACATACTTAATTTACCTTCACTGAGAAGCAAGGTGTTTGCAAAACTGAGTGATCTGAATTCATAGTGCTAAGTAATTGCACCTCTTGGTGGTGAAGGGATTACAAAAACTGTTCAGTCCTAAGGACTGCTAAGGGAGAACTCTGACTGAAATGGGAGAGCTGGTAGTCCCGAGATAACAGAGAATTCTGTTCCAGAGATGTTCTCCTGGTGTTAGAGTCTTGGCTGCACTGAAGAAAGTGCATTTTTTTTTTATGAGAGAGAGGAGGAGGACTTGTTTCTCCTGGAGGGAGATGTCACAGCAAGTACAGACTTCTGAGGTGCTTTTATCTGGGGCTGGAGGGTTTCTGAGGCATTCTTCTTTGCCTTTGCAGTGTCAAACATCCCTTGGAATAATCAGCTGGCCCTGGAAGCTTTATAATTAATGAAGCTGGAGAGGGGGTTTTTTGTATCTTTGAACTCATGCCTTCGATAGCACTAAAGAATTTTTTACACATTTGCAGGGCTGAGCCAGATGTTTGTTTTCTGCTTGAAACAAAAAACATGGAAATATATTTGCAGTATTTCTGTTTGTACTAGCCTAGCATCTCGAAAGTGGGAAGCTGTTGCAGGCTCTGTCTGTCTTCAGTGTGCTACAGATGTTCTTCCGTGGGTGTGACAGTGCTTTGGGTCACTCTTTACTTTGAGGGGTTAAATGAGTGAGTCTGTGCCTATATATGTGTGTATAATTGCAGGTGCCTGGGTTTTGCAGTGTTGTCTAGGGGGAGGAGGGAACACTCCTGAGATCTTGCTAGGTAGAGGNCTTGAGACAGAAATAGAGCATGTGGGATTGGAGAGAGACCTTGTGAAAGGGAGTCTTTGAGATGAGGAACAGGGACCTCATTCATACTGGTGTCACCCTGTGGAGAGACTTTACCATGGCTGTCCGCCAGTTGTGCCTGTTTATATACGAGTAAGTGAACATCAAGTATTTGGCTGCATGAAGGGTGTATGTAGTTTGGTATCCTTGACCCTGTTATGTGGAAAAAGTAGTTGTCTTTAGTTCCTAAGCTCTCTGCGCTGCCTCCTTATCCTCCCACTGTAAGAAGTGACCTGTTTGACTGGAGTAGCTTGACCTGTAAAATGAAAGCTACTGAAATGTGTCCTCCTTGATCTGAAAAATGGGATCTAAGAAAGAAGAATTCTTCTGTTAGGCACCAAAATAAAACAGGGCTGTCTGTGCTTACAGACAAGGCTTGCTTTAGCATTCAAGGTCCTACGCAATCAAAAAAATCCCCGAGTCTTTCTCGCATCTGCATCTGTGCTGTTCAGTATGTGTTGCTGTCCAGGGAGCAGATGCCTGCTGGGCTACAAGGCTTGTTAGTGTTCCTGCAGGGAGGAGCTGCTGCTGCCAGTTTTTAAGGGCAAAGACACTTAGCTGTTTGGGAGAGGACTTAAAACCTACTTTTATGTCATGTATGGACCCTCCTTGTCTCCAAGTACAAAAAGACCCCAAAGCATTGCTGTACTCCTGGCATCCTAGAGTAAGCTTTATCATCTTACACGTGCTTATACTTGCAACTTGTGTCTGCAGCGGCCTGCATCCTCACTGAGAGTTCTGCTACTTGAATACGGCTCCAAGTACCCTGCGCATTCACTCAACTTGCTTAAAATGGGGACTCAAACCTGGTTGCTGGGGTAGAGGGAGTAATGTAGGAGGGATCGGAGGCAGTGAGCCTTCTGCAGATGGGCAGCCCCTCGCTGTCGTGTATAACTTCTGCCACCCAGTTGCTGAGGAGGAGGGGAGTAGAAGTAACCCACGTATTTTGCGTGGAAAATACAGCAGCTTTGTGAAAAGGAATTCATATTGTTTGGTCAATGAAATAGAATGCAAAAACATAACAGGTTTATTTTAAATTCAAGCTCAAACATAATATCACTTGGGTCATGCTAACACTTACGGACACCTGAATCATTTACGAAAACGTTGCTTGATCTTATGACATGTATTTGTGGTGAGATTCACTAGAAGACCACTTTTGCCTTGTGCCTGTAGGGGTTTTCCAAGAATACAGCACCAAATAGTTTTTTACATTATAATAATGTCACTCAGCCTGCTATTCCATATAACGCCTTAAGTTTTTTTAGTTGCAGTATTGCAGAGACAAGTTGGAGTAAGGAGTGATTTTTTGAGAACTTTATTCTCCATTTTACTGTAGTTTTAGTTATGGAAACACCTATATGCTGGAGATATGATTACAGTGTTAATATTGCAGAAAAAGTGTTTACAATTCAAATATTCTAATATAAAAAGGTAAAAATGATTTTGTTTATTTAAGAGTCAATGTAAAAAGTAGTTTCGCAGTATCACTTAAATTTGTAAGACAATGAAGTGCACAAGAAAACTTCACGTTGTATCTTCTTCCTAACACTTCTCTCTGCTGGGATGTATTTTGCAACTTGACTAAAGATATACAGAAACTCGGTTTAAATGTCCTGAAGTTCCTCGTGTCCAATATTGCTGCTCAAAGCCAAGGTGTACTTTCTTCATCCTGCCCCATAACTAGGTGGATTCTTCTTGGAGTAGCCATTGTAAGACTTTTCTTATGGTCCATAACTTGGAAATCAGCGATCACTGCTGGCACAGAATGACCTATGGCCAGAGAGTCAGTTTTCTTCAAAATGTTTGGACAGTATTACTGAAACATAGGTGAGGGTTTTAATTTAATGTCTTCCACTGCTGCTCCCTTCTCAACAGGATTTTCTGCTTCGTTGAACTTCTTTGAGCCCATGGTCTTGCAAAAGCCTGCAAGTGTTGTCCTGCATTCGTTGAAAGAACAGATTTGATCGAGAGAATGAGCGATCTCCTAAAGCTGTATTGGTTTTGGGCACGTTGAAAATGTTGGTTCATGCAGGCGAGTGAAAGAACAAGGAAGGGGCATTACTGGGTCTCAACTTCGTATTTCAGGACGTGTGAGTAAAAGCTGTGGTTAGCATTCTCGTGCACCATCACAAACACCTCTCTGCATCCCGAAGTGTTGCAGGTTCCCTCCCAGTAGCCTCTGCTCTGAGTGAGAGGGTAAGTGTTCTCAGCTTGAACTACCACCTTTGCTATCCCATGCATTTTGAGTTTAAACTGAATGTTGCGATTCGCTGGCAGCAAGCCAGAGAGCGGCTCCAGTATTTCATAGTCTTCTGCCCACTTGCTGTAACTCTGAGGGAAAGCTGGCCACTTCACTTCAGTGTTCAGGCAAGTGATGAGGTAGTTGAAGATGTAGTCGTAATTGCCAGGATCTGACTTCTTCTTGGTATAGATTTTCAGAACAAAGTTCCCTGCGTGGGGCAGATGGATCTTCAACTCAATTTGGTTCCCACGATGGATTTGCATGATGTGCCGCCTTCTCATATCCTCTGTCAGGCCGCTGTTATCGGAGTGCAGCGAGGCTAAGATGCTTCTGTCTTTGCCCAGGGTGAAGGTGACAGAACACCGCCCGTCATTGGTGTGAATAATGGGGTCGGGGTGTGACGGCCTCAGAAACCCTTGCAGCTCCGTGAACCAGCTTGGTCCAACAGGCTGATGCAGGTCCTTTGGGAAACGCATGGCCTTGTCCACAGACTTGCACTCTACGACATATTCTAACACACAGTTGTAGACCTCTTCTGAGGCTTTGGAGGGCTTGGCAAAGATCTGCAGCTTGTGACTTCCTGTCTTCTGTGGGTAGATATCCAGCTTCATTCCGTGTTTTTTCAAAGTCATTAAACCATGTTCATCTGTTCCCTTCAGCTTAAATGTAAATAATGTGGCAGAACGGCAATCCACTGATACAGAGGCTTTTCCATTTACTATGAAAGACAAAAGAAAAGAAAATGTATGGGAGTTTCAGTACTTTTTTTTTTTTTTTTTTCATGTACACCCTGTTCTGGGAAGACTAATCTGTCCCAATGAATTGCTGCTTCTCTAATAGTAAAATAAAGAGCTGCAATTGACAGGTCACAGCTTGTCAGCTGTCTGCTTAGACCAGTGTCCCTCAAAAAGAATGAGGTGGAGAGTGGCCTTTGTTTTGGAGATGTGCGTTTATGCTATTTTGATATACACTGAAATGGAGCTGTGGTCCTATAGAATATGAAAGCCTGTGTGAAATATAACTGAAAGTACCATCAGCCCATGTGCTCAAAGGGCTTAATTAGATGTGATTGGACCTGATTGCTAGTCCAGTAGCTGTTCCGATAAGCTTCAGAGAAAAGTGCAGGAACCCTCCAGTACATAGATATGAGATAATTTACCTCCCTATAAGCCTGTTCCCAAACAGCTTGAAGGCAACATTAAGTCCTAAAATGTTGTTGCCTTTAAGTTTTAACTGTGTGTTCTTGCCATTCATAAATTAGCTATCTAGTTAAATTCCTGCAGCTCTTCTAAAGTCTGGGGAAGGTGATCTTAAATGTGGGCCTGTAGTTCACTGGTGTTACCTGAATAGTTTTGTGTTAAAAGAGCTGCTGGAGTTACTCGGGGTGCTGAGTATTGCATAAAGAAGTGCCTGTTTGTCCATCATTCAGTAAGTCAAACTTTTGGAACATCGTAAAAGGTTTTGATCTCATTTTCAAGCCAGAATTGCTAAGAATTACTACTATTAAGAAATAGTAGTAATACTTCTAATTTTGCACCACTGATGCTGGCTGATAGAGTAACTCATCCTCAGCTGCTGACTGAGGCTTTCTTTTAGACCCAGGGGCTACAACAATTTTTCACAGATTGAAAAAAAGAAAGAAAGAAAAAAGACCCTTCTCTGCCCCAAGAGCTTTAAGTGCACTCTGCTTGCCAGAACCAAGCTGGAAATGTAATTCACTACACGCACGATGGTGTGTGGTGGATGCAGGCCTGCATAAGGAAGGATGCTCTGCAGCTTCCCCTCTGCAGGGTGTTACCTGTTTGGATGACAGCTGTCTCCGGGTGTGCGGTCAGCAGGCCCAACATGTAAAAATTACTGTTGTGCAGCATGTTGTTCTCAAAATCTTTCAGCGTCAGGGTTGGTTTAAGAAGCTGCCAGTTACTGTTATCTGGGAAGTGATTGTTAATGAACAGAGCTGGGTGAGTCAGAAAATAAAACTCATTGTACCTGGAAGAAAAAGGAAGAGATTAAAGGAAAATGAGTAATTATAAGTAGTTAATTCTTCCCCTGCACAGTGGTGGTGGTTTCAGCAGGAGGAAGTCAGAGTGTTTTGGGCTGCTGAGAAACTGAGGTCTGTGGCTTTGAAATTCTCCAGACAGAGAAGGAACCTGAGCATTGGTTTTCCATTTCCAGGGCAAATACTGAGCTGATAAATACCCTGATAAAATCAGGGTATTTGCACTATGCCCTGCAGCCGTGGGCTCCTGAAAAAAGAGGGAGGCACTGTTTGTTGTTTGAGAGTGTGGAGGCACCCCCTCTCAGGCAGCTGAAAGCTATGCATCAAGTGTTGCATTGTATTGTGTAAACTGAAGATGTGGTAAGCAAAACAAGTTCACTTCTAGCCGTTATGCGGCTTGGTGCTCAGGGCCGCTGCCTTTCTACAGGTACGTGCTCCATCCCTTGTATAGACAGCCCAAATACCTTGCTCAGGGCTTTGGATCTTGCTGTGGGACCTAAAATTTGTCACTGTTCAGTGTTTCTTATCACCCATCAGCTTTCTTCTACCTCTGGGGTAGGTTTATTTATTAACATAGAGGATGGTTTCTTTACCTGAAGGTGAACTTGGTGAAAGAATCATCAACAGCACCACTTCCCCAGGTGCTATCGAGTAAATGCCACCTTCCATCAAGGTAGACGGCATTCCAGGCATGGTCAGAGTCCCCTGTGAAGGTCTGCCCCATCTTGTACCCATACCCCTTAGAGTATCCTGATAGCTTCATGCACTGGATTCCTGCAATACTAAAAGGAAACAATAAGATGTAGCAGGAGACTTTTCATTTAAACCTATCAGCGTACTTTTGTGGAAGGACAAAAGGAGGAGCAAAGTCCAGTATGTCTTTAGCCCTGTAGTCAAGTGGACCAGCTCCATCAGCTCCTCACGTGCCTCCTTGTAGTCGAGTCCCAGGGGAGTTGGGAGTTTTAAATGTTTAAGTGTGCAGGCGTACCTCTTGAAAACTTAAACTTCTGACCCTGGTGACAGACTAGTGTGGTTAATGTCTAGGTTACTGCACTTTTTAATTCTTTGGAAAATGGCTGTTAGTCAGGGCATGTATTTTTCTTGACAGGGTGATCTCTGCACTTTGTACAGTGTTCCTCTAACTGCCTTCCTGTACCAGTGTGTCAGCACATCTAGAGACGGGCAAGTTCTCCCCTTTGATCACTGACATCATGTGGAGACTGTATTTTTTCTGGGCTGTGCTAGAGAACGGCTTCATATGGGGTGGGCATGTGAGAGTAACCCAAGGTAATGATGCCCTAGGTGTTGTGTAGGGGCCATTTTTTCTTGTAGTCTTTGTATAAGCACTTGGAGAGAGCGTCCCACTGGAGGAAGGGGCTTTTCTTTTCCAGTTTTTGCATATTTCCTTTCTTCTTGTCTGATGCACCATCAATTCAACGTTGTTAGAGGAGGATGACAAAGATGAAGTGTGCTCAATTGCTCTCTGTCTTGTTACTCAGTGGAATCCCTTTGATGCTGTCCACAATTAGCCTATGTAATTATAAATTACAAGTGTGTCTGTTCATGCTTGTGTTCCCTCTGTGATGGTAGGCCCAGTGCTTGACACCAACTAAGATATCTTAGACCTCACAGGATTGTGGATGCTGATTTAGTTTCCTTAAAGAGTGAGCTTGTGCTTGCCCAGGGTACAAATGATTAAATAGTCTCTTTTTAAAAAAATAATGAATACCTGTGTTGATGTGTAAGTAAGATTTAAAAAAGCACTGTGTTAATAAGCTCTCTGCTGTTGATAGCAATGGATTCTAACATTGGCATCTTATTTCAGCATTAATCTAAAATTGCTTCACTTAAAGGATTGTCTTCTGTGTAGGATGGTATTGACATTTTTCCTCTTCATTGAAAAGTACATTAAATGGAACAGCTACGTTAAGTAATAAACTGTGCATGCTTCAAGAGCAAGATTGTCTGCATAATGTGGGTTTAACTCAGAAGAAAAGTTATATTTATGGGGAAGATAATTAGCATGGTTGTTAAGAAGTCGAGGTTTGATAACAGATACTGGCTGGTAATTAGCAGTGGAGTAGTGCTTAGAGGGAGGACTTTTTTTCACGGAGATGATGCTGGTTTAAAGGGGAGGTGGTCACTTCAGCTCCTCATACAGACTTACTGAACTCAAACCTGGATATCTTTGTGTTACTTAGTTATTTGATACTGTTTCCTTAAGAGTATCAAATTAAATTATTACATTCTTTCTAAAATCCTTTAAGAAAGAGTATCAAAAATAGAGTCACAGCTGCAAAGGGTTGATTGAGAGCCAGCTGGGAGCTCACGTAGGGTAGCCCACAGAGAGAAGAGAAAGTTATACAGAGAGGAGAAACGTGGCAGTAGCCCATCCCTGCTAAAGATGGCCAGCAAAGAAGAGAAAGGAGCATGCAAGCCAGCTCTTGTTTAGCATGGGCTGTTACGTGGCGATAGCGAGGCACTGCCTGTCACAGGAAGTATTCAAAACGAACGTGGCAAGCCTGGAAGGAATGCCATTGAGAAACCTGGTGTCGCAGGTGGTCTGTAAAGTCTTTGCCAGCCCGCAGTCGCCTGTGAGCCAAATTCTAATGTGGAGCTGGGCAGTAACTCTGGAGCAACTCCACTGGCAAGACTGGTGAGAGCTTGGATTTACATGATGTAACTGAGACTAGGAGCTGGCCTGGGAACTTTAAGGAAGGTTTGATCCTAGGAGTTTCAAAGAGGCCTAACAGGAGCTAAGTACCAAATTCCCACTAGTTTCATGGGGATTGGCATCTAATCCTTCTAGGCTTCTCTAGACATTCTTGTTAGCTGGGATATTCAGAGAGAACATTAAGGGACAAGTTCTGCCCTTCATTGTCTCTTTGTTCTCACTTACAGCGTTATCAAAGCAGCAAGAAGAGTTTGTGATTGGATGCGTTCAAAGTTCCCAAAAGAAAGGTCAGAGCATTTAAACAGTGGTCTGTCTAATAATGGACAGACGAAAAAACAGGCTGAAACATCCTATAAAAGAGCAGTCCTGTATTGGTGAAGAGTGATCACATCTCTGTTCTTGTGTAAATGACTTTATACAGATAAATTAACCAGGCAGAGAGAAGATCTCCAGAAATGCTTGAAGTGGCAATGTGATGGTGGAAGATGACCTAAACACAAGGTGGACTGGAAGAACTGAATTAAGAAACGGTTGGCAACACCTGCTTGGTACAGCAAGGAGGTTAAAAGCTAAGTTGCTTTTCTGCTTCAAAAAGAGTAGGAAATAATCTGGACCTTGCTACAGGTGTCACTGGAATTCAGTGGCACCTTCTTCCCTTTGATTTCAGGTTGACTTTGATTTCATCTAAAAAAGAAGCAAATCTGGCTTCTCCAGAGCGAGACAGAATGGTTGTATATACTTGTGGTAAGCAGGTGTACACTCCTGTGCCTGAAAGGAAGGAAAGGTACTGACTGTAGAAAACAGGAAAAGCAAGAGAATGTGAAACCTGGATTATTTGCAGACTAATTATGAATAAGGAGCAGCTAAGTGGTCAGATCCGATGTAGGAAGTGCGGTCAGCTTTGCTCCCAAAGGTGGTGCTGAAACCTCTCAAGTGCTAGTAATTGTTTTGCCTTCATAGTTAATTCTGGTAAGGGCATTTCTCCCCAAGTCTGGAGTGCTAGGTTTTGCCCTAAATTGAATTCATGAATTTACACTCCCTGATTCACTCGGCCATGCTACCTCCTTGAGTTGGTTGTCAGCTGAGAAGCCAATTCTTGATAAACGCTGCTAAAATATTGGTCAGAAGCCTGTGTTTATGTTCATTGCTATTACGCCTGATGTTTGGAAACTGATGTTTTGTGGCCAGCTTCCCACTATCTGTGCCCACCTTTCCTCTGTGACAGGAGTCTCAGCTAATGGGAAGAAGTCTGGCTGCCAAAGCTGTGGTCGGAGGTGAGTGTTGTGTCTGCAACAGGAAATCCTCTCTGCTGGCACTGGGACAAGTAGGACTCAATCAGTGTCAGCCGTTGACTTCAGCAGGACCCTTGGGGGGACTCCTGGTGACTGGCAAATTGGGTTGTTTGTTAAAGTTGCCTCAACAGGAGCTAGGAGAAAAAGGCATGTTAAAAGACCTTCTTTTCCCCAAACCTTGGCTCTGAAAAACCTTTATATAAGATGACTGCTCTTTTGCCTCTTGTCTTTATGCTTAGACTCAGCATAAGACTTGAACAGTGCACAAGAAGAAGGGGTGTCTTGCAAGAAAGGGGTGTTGTCTTTGGTTATAGTTTTTCAGGAAAGAAGTTAAACATTTAGCTAATATTTGACAAAAGTAATAGGCTGGATGACTGGGAGGTTTCCCGAATCACAAAATGAATAACCAACATGCAACTGCGGAATTAAGAGTAAATCAACAGAGCCTTTAGATAGTAA
Organism: Fregata magnificens; assembly: GCA_013389945.1. Lineage (NCBI taxonomy): Eukaryota > Metazoa > Chordata > Aves > Suliformes > Fregatidae > Fregata > Fregata magnificens. The sequence goes on along the minus strand of WAAD01033138.1, from coordinate 21,842 downwards.
GAGATATCCTTGGAAAGATTAATGTTTTTAATGAACTAAACATATACTTTTTAATGAACAGATGCAAATTTCCCCCACTTCTAACTGCTAATAACTGTTCCATAAGATGCAGTTATAAATTCATACTTCATCATCCTATTTGTTTATTTTACTCTCGAGAAAGCAAGATCCGATATTGTGGGATATGATATTGGTTGGAAGCTTTCACCTCTTTAGCATCTGGCACAGTTTTTTTGTTTTTTTTTTTAAATCTGTCTTTTTCCCTGTAGATTTTGTTTGTTTCACGGTGAAAACTTTCCCAAATCTTTTTGGATGGTGTGGAAGACCACTTGTTACTTACACATGCCAATTAATAACTGGTCTTTAATTTTTTCCAAAGCTATCTTGTAAATGGAAGCTGCTCTGCTGAGAAGGTGCTCCCTGGGAGAGCCACCTTGCAAGCCCATGCTCTTAGGAAAGTACACCATTGCTTTCTGGTGTTAGGAAGCCCCTTCCAGTCTTGTGTCCCTGAGTCATCAGGTCCAGTTTTCTCCTCTTGGACAACCCTTCTACATAAGGCTGGTCCCAAACTTGCCAGGCACCTTCATTGCTTTTGCTACTCTAAGCCAAACTATTGCATACAGCTGTGAGAGGTGAGATGCTGCTCCTTGCTGTGGTGCTTGAGGGTTGCCTTGTGCAACGGCCGTCTCCTTTCTTTACCGGGTTGGAGAAATGTGAGGGAGAAGGGATTTGCACTGCATTCATATGGAAGGCGCCTGTGCTCCCTGCCAAGGAAGGGGCAGCCTCTGCTATGAAATGGCTTTGTGATTGTAAAGTCCTGCTTTGTGAGGGAAATCCCACTCGTTTATGCAGCTAATCCCCAGTAAAGTGAACAAGGTTTTGTAGGCAGGAGAATGGATTTTAATCATTCAATGCTGACATAGCTATAAAATGGGAATTGGAGTATTGGCGTCAACAGTGATGCACCTTGAGATTGACTGCAGAAAATGGTGTGGTAAGTGTGAGGCAGTATCCCTGTGGTGCTTCTGTAGTGGAGGGGAGAAGGCATCTCCAGAAGGTTTTGGGAAAGCTCCTTCTGGGACCGTGCCTACCTCTTGGATGGGAACATGCTGGAGACAACACTCCTTGTTTAAGTCTTGCCATGCTTTTAACCTTCACATACAGATACTCAAAGGAAAAACCTAGCTGCTTCTAACCAAATTAGGTCTGCGTTTATATCTGCCATTATGTTAATGCAATGCGAAGCTCAGCAGATGGCACAAAGTAAATTATGCTGGGGGGGGGAGGGGGTGGAGGGGGTGGAGGAGGAAGCAAAATTGACCTTTCTAGGACTTGCTGTTTTTCCACAGCATGGTTTGAAAGCTAAAGTTCCACGTCCTGCTTAAAGTCACATCAGTCAATGCAAAGGCAGACAGAATAGGCACAGAGATGACAATGAATGTTAAGTCTCCCTGGCATTGAATGTTTCTGAGCTTAATTTACCTGCACATTTGTTCAAAGAGCCCAGCGTATCCCTCACAAATGCTCTTCCCCGTCTGAAGCACATCTATGGGTTTGCTCGACAGCTGGCTTTTGTTATGGTAGCCCACTACATCGTATTCTGTGGGAAGAAACACAGACAAAAATTCATCCAAAAGCCTGAGGCAATGGGATCGATGGGCAGCAGGAGCAACACTTGGATTGCTTTTCATCTCTGTGAGCGCGAGCAAAGAGAAATGAGCCGTGGCGCGTGCTGCACAAGATTGTCGTGGACGGCTGGTGGGGGGAGAGGGACAAGGTCTATCTCTTATCACAATTTGTTCTAAGCCTGGGCTGGGATTCAGTAGTTGAATCCAAATGGGAGGAAAACTCTGCTTTTTTAGAGAAAGTGGACTTCCCTGGGGGCTTCCCTCATGCGGGGGGATCTACAATCTCAAGAGCTCCTGGTAAAAAACCAGAGCGCTCTGCATTTGAAGGAGTTTGACTTGTGTTACTGTCAAAGGAAACCATTGAGCTTTTTGCACACTTTACAAGCAATTTCTATGGAAAAAATACCTGGAAAGTAGCTTGTTGGAAGATACCTGAAACAATTTGTTGCAAGTGAATCATATTAATATCTGGAAGCATAAGAAATCTTAATTTGTTTGAATGAATACAGAAAAGCGGCACAGCAGGGTTCCTTCAGACAGAGCTTGAGGAACTGGTCTGGGAAGGTTAATTCAATACCGACCAACCTTGGTCATGTCCATAACCTCTTTCTTAAAATATGAACATGTTTTTCTGACAAAGCTTTAAGGAATGCTGCATCAGCTGATTCATCCTCCCTTTAATGCTGTGGAAGAGGAAAAAAAGCTGGCAACACACTGTATTTGTGCTTTGATGAAATGCTGCAACTGCTTGTCTTTTATCTAAGAGGCTCAGCTGACGGCTGCCTCAGGGTTGGCTCGTGGGGCTATAGAGAAAGGCTGGCTTTCTTGACCTGGGCTGTTCACTGGGCCACCAGCAAAGCTGCAGAGCACTTTGAGGGGTATGGAGAGCTAGCTGGCTGCATGTGCCTCTGTACTTATGCTATAAATGATAGCTAAAATAATTTCTTCTAGTGCTGCTGCTGCATAGAGGTAGCAGTCCATTGCAGGCAGGGAGTTTGGGTGGGAAGAGATACCCAAGGAGCAGTGCTCTCACTTAAAATCCAAACAAGGAAGGAGTTTATATTGTCGGTGCTCTTCCAGGATAGATACATTGCATTTTTGTCAGCCAATTTAAATTCCTAGCACTGTGTTTATTTCCCATGCATGTAAATAGGGGTTAGCCTCTGCAGGAAGGAGGGAGAACGGGGGGCCAAGATAGTGTAAAAAATCTTGTGAGGAGATTGCAGCGTACCTGTCAGGGATCAGAGACATCCTATGAATGCATGTAAGGTAAATGGACTGACTCAAACCAGACCAGCCATCCCAAGCAGGATCTGGCCCAGGCAGCAGCAGGCAGAAATGAGTTAATAGTGTAAAGACTGAATGATCAGCAGCCGACAGGAGCTTGGTGCTGGGATGAGTCAAATGCTCGGTTTCAGGAAATGCAGTGAAATCAGCAGTCTGCATATTTAAGGGCAAGATTAAAGCTGCTTGGGATTGACCTAACTATGCTAACTGTGCAGTTGCTGGCAAAGCTCTGCTGATCTCAGTGGGCGTGAGATTAGGCCAGTGCTTCCCAAATTGCTCTTCTGCTCTCCGTCAGCTGGCCTGTTTAGCCAGCGAACTGCGCCGCACCAGAGCCTGTCAGGATGTGTAAGAGGTGAGGGAAAGAATAGCTGTACTTCTCCCCCTTCTCCCCCAAAAGTTAATGGGAAAGAAATATTTCTACGTATTCTATGCAAAATGCAATCCAGTTGCACATTCAGTTTCCCCCCACCAAGGAACTTGGGGTGGCAAGAAGCTTTTTGCCCCCTCTGATGTGCCAGACTGGAGAGGCTGCAAATGCTGCCTCATCCTCCTTCCTTGTTGTCTTCGCATCTTGGTTATTTCTGAAATGCCAGTGTTGCCTGGGTTGGGGTTGGGTAGGAAGGGGCAGGGCAAAATGAGTGATTGCAGGTCTCATGAAAGTTGAAAGGGTGCATGTACAGGCAGGAACGGCAATTGAGCAGGTGCCAGCATGTTTTATGAAAACTGACCTCTCAGATGTGCTGTGCTGACATGGCTGATGGACGTGTCAATAGGACAAACGCAGTTAGGTACTGGCTAGGGACTGGAGCGCGGGATGTATTCATGATGCGCAGGGGCAAAGCTGGCTGTGAAAACAGCCAAGAGACTGTCAAAGGCAAGAGGGCACCCCACCCAGGACTGGGTGTGCTGAGCACTGGGCTGGGTCCAGGCTGCTCCTTGCAAGGGCTGGTCTGCTGCCCAAAGAGGGAGAACAGAGGAGCTACAGAAGCATCTGTGATGACACTGACCTAGGCAAGGCAGCTTGACCCTTCCTGGTGGTACCTAAGCTATGCCGAGACCCTCCTGGAGCAAAGGCACCAGGATGCAGAGTCCTCTGGTAAGGGCTGCATGGGGGGTGCGGGGATTCAGGACAGTGGTGGAGATGAAACTTCTGGTGGCGTTGGATGGCTCTAAATGTGACAACCAAGCCTCTGGTGCTTGGCAGTCTGGCTTTGTGCTGTGGCTGCTTAGATGATAGGGACTTTTATGGTTACACCCATGAATAAATCAGGTAGGAGTTACAGATTCATCATGTGGAAGGAAGTCATTTACACACAGACCTTGTGGGGCCTGGCAGTGCTAGGAGAGGGAGTATGGAAACAGAGATTGTGAGATAACCTCTGAATATATTTCGGGAAGAATATATCCAGAAAGCCTTCCTACCACTGACCACGTGAAACTAACCCACAAGATACATAGTAAACTGCAATGGCAGAGTAACAGGGGTGACAGCAACAGCCTTATCTTCTCAACTGAAGATCTCAACCTACCTATGTGATGGCATATCCACATCCATATGGCTCGGACTTTCTCCAGATCAGTCCGGGCTTGTTTAAGCAGGGCTTTAACGAGTTCCTCTACGCTGTTCTTGACATTTACCTGTTTGTGAGGAGGAAGCATTGCAAGATCATGGTGAAGAAATAGTTATGGTAGATCTCCTTTCCTCCCTGCTTCCTTGTTCTTCTAAAGCTAGTGAGAGCCCACCTGCTAGGAGACTGCTCTAACTCAAGCTTCATTAAAAATAGAAATACAAAGCCATGTTTCAAACAAGAAGTATTCGTGGTCATAGTTTCTGTCCTAGAGTGGGATCTCTGCAGGGAAATGGTTTTTCCCTTGTTTAGGAGATTTTGAGGCACTTGCCCCGGTAGCTCAGGCTAAGCTGGTGTTAGTGCCGGTAGCTAGGTTTCAAGGAACGTCCCCGCAGGGGAGCTGTGAGGAGGACAGAGGCAAAAGCGAGACTTACTTTTAATGCGTAGGCATCCAGCTTCTCAAATTGCTGCAGATCTACTGGCATGGATTTCAAAGAGGATTTGTCCCATGGATATGCTGGGAAGAAACAAGTTGTCATTGTCTCGGGAAGGGAGGGGGTATTTTTCCTGGCTGTACGCTTGAACAAGGGGACAGTGCAGAGCTCCTGCCCGACCTGTGGAGGCATCTATCAGCGGCTGCTTAGGGAGCAGAGGACATGAGGGCACTTGCAGAAGGTCCCTGCCAGCTGCACGGAAAGCAGGAGTCATCCTGTCTAGTCTGGTATAATTCGGGTAATGCTGGAGTGGGAGGTGCCCCTGCATCTTTGGCACTGTATAACAGTGTGAAAAATCCCAGGATATTATATGGAGGTGCACAAGATATAATGCAGGGGTATCAGGGAAAAATCTGTGCTGTGGAAACCCTGGCAAAAACATAACTTTTTAAAAAAACTCAGCAAAGAAGAGCTGCATTTCTTCAGTAGTTCTGCTGAAAGTGATGACTGTTTTGCATGGTAAAGGGCCATGATTCTGCACAAATTCAAGTGCATGAGAAATGTTACGTGGGGAGCAGTTGGACTGAAAGTGGTGTGCCTGCCCCACTGCGTCTTTGCAGGCTCTAGGCTCCCGGTTCTATTCCGTGTGAATAAAGGGTTAATAACTTGCCCTAATTAATCTGATAACTTATTTTTTAACAGCCTCTGAATGAGCTGACACTGTTCTTTCTCATCAGTGAGCCACCCGAGTGATCCAGCTATAGCTCAGTGCACAGACGTATCAGATGGACATCTCCCCTGGATTGCCGTTTGCTCCCTTTTCCTCTGAGCTGGTGAGAGAAGAATTGAGCTCTACAGCAATCTCTCCCCCTGTCATGGGCTGTCAAAGCCATTCAGGACTAAAGAGATTCTTCTAGCTATCTCTGTAGGATTGTTATTTCTCTGGAAAAAAGGATTTAAAAGAGATCACAAAGTGAAAATGCTGTTGCGTGACTCCTGAGTGCTGTGAGAGGTGAATGAATGGTGCTGTAGAGCTGCTGTTTGCCTGGAGAGAGGTGACAAGGAGAAGTGAATTGCCTTGGGCTGCGTGTGGGGGCACAGAGGCTTTGGCTGGTTGCATACTGCTTTGTTTGTGACCCTTGCTAAGCAAGTGGGATGCCCGTCTGCTGCCTGCTCAGTGAGTGCCAGTGGGAGCGGGTTGCACCAGAGGCTCTGAGAGCATCCTATCCTAGCTGAGAAGCCGGTGGTGCTTCTGAAATCTATATTCATCACCTGCTCCCTCTCTGTCTCCCCAAAACGGGGCTCTGGCCCTTTGCTGCCAGCTCCAGACGGCTGGGGAGGCGGCCAGAAGGTCTATTCCTGAATTGCAAAGGTGTTTTGTTAAAGTGAGCCGTGCTCTTCTTGGAAACCTCTGCCTTGGGGAAGGGTTATGAGGCATCCCACATCCCGTATCCCGGTGACAGTGCAGCCTGCCAGGCGGGATGCAGGAGCATCCCTGTGCCGGGCAGGCGCCTGTCTGCTAAAATCAGCGTGTAGGCACATGGCATCTGTTTCTTTAACAGGCTTGTTTGTTTATCTCTGTTTTCCCTGAAAAGGGCTATTATGCTGACCTAAAGAGAGATAAAGCAGATTTATGCCTTTAAAGGTTCCCGTTCTCTACAGCTCTGAAAATTACTTTTTGCCTTTTGGGAATGGGATGGTTTGGTTTTTTTTTAATTGGTTATCAGTTTTTTGTCTTTGCCAGGTTATAGCCGCAAAGGCTCCCTGCAGATGCAAGATCCACAGTAACTCACGTAGTCCTGTGCAGTTAGGAAGTGTGCATTTTGCCTGTTTGCAGAGTAGCCTTCCTTGGGTGTGGAGCCTAGGGAAGGTCTTGGGCATGTGTGACATTCCCAAAGCCATCCCCATCTGCCACCCCAATGAACAGGGGGCTGGGAAGCTGAACGCTACTCATGATTATAGAAATTAAATCCCTTGTCCGTGCACTTCAGTCTAGGCTTGCAGCAGGGTAAGCCCTGTTTCTAGGACTGAAGGGCTTCCTATCTGGGGCTGCCTCACGTTGTGCCCCACCGTGCCGCTGCCATGGGGTGAGGGAACAGCTGATAGTTACCATGCAGGTCTTCTCCTCCTGGTGGCCGTGGGACTTCTGTCCTCTGGAAACCTAGAAAATTGGGGAAGGGAGCGTGAGGTGAGCAGTTGTTGGCGGGAGAAAAAAGACAAACAGAAGTAAGTGATTCTGGGGAGAGGGACTGGGTGGAAAAAGCTGAAATTGAGGCTTTTCTTTGCTCATTCCCCTGCATTCGGACGTGGATGACAACACCCTGAGGAGCGTGGGTGCCGAGGGGAGAGGGATGAAGCAAGCTGCCTGGACTGCCATTGCGCCCTGTGTCCCCTCCCCGCTGTCCTGTGGCTCTGCAGAGGCCACGTTCCCTGGCAGTCAGACATCTCCTGTTCTAGCCCGAGGGCTGGGGACATCTAACTCCTGCCCACCACCCAGCCAAACTCCCCAGGCATGGAAGAAGTGAGAGCTGAGCTCTAGAGCTGTTAGATGATAACCCTGCAGAGAGCTCTGTGGCAGCTGGAGGATTTCTGAGGGAAGCTGCAGCCCTCAGACTCTCACCACCTGCCTTATCCCAGAGCCTGTGGAGGAGGAGACTCCCTTTGCCCCAGGAGCACAAGGATTTTGCTCCTCAAGCCCCAGGCACTGGCAGGGTCCAGCGGCATCTGCCTGGCAGGGAGAGCAGGCATAGGGGTTGGCATCCTCTCAAGAGCCTTGAGCCCCCGTGGGGAGAAGGGAGCCTGTCTCCTCCTGGGAGCAACCTCCTGGGTGAGGGCCAGCTTGCAGACATGTGCCATGGCAGAGCAGAGCCTCACCTTTGTTGTCCTGACCTCTCAGGCTGGGCAGCCTCCGGGGACCTGCAACAACCCCAACATGGTTAGTACAATCATCGCAACCCCTACCCTGGCTCAAGGGGTGCAGCATCTCCTCCAACTCCCAGAGGACTTCTTGCCCTCCCTAATTCTGCAAAGTGAAGGATGCGGCCCCTTCTCCCTCCCACTGTTGACCCACTCTGCCAGGATTCAAAGCCCGGGCTGTACCTTTTCCAAATGAGAGTTTCTTGAAGAGTTGTGGAGTGGTATCCTTGGGATGAATCTCCACCGTCACTTGGGTTCCTGCAAGAAACAATGACAAACTCCCTAAGAAAGGGAAAATTAACCAGGATGTGGAGGAGAATGGCAGGATTGCCTGCCAAAGCATCGCTGAAGCCAATTCTTAACTTTAGCAAAAGAAGTGGCAGCTCTGGTGATTGTGAAGGTACTGAAGCACTTGGCTTTCCTGGCAAAGCAAAGCACCCTTAAGAAAATCTGTACAGCCAGAAAGCCTCTGGTCACCTCCAGCGTGATTTGTAATTCTCAAAAAATAAAAGACAGCCTGTTATAGCTTAACAGGTAATAAAGTGGTTCATAAATAAAGCAGAGGTCTTCAGCAAGGATTGTGTGGCAGCTTAAAAAAAAGGTTTATCGTCATATTACATAGCTCTTGATGGAGATATGGTAAGCAGAGAATCAATTTATTTCATTGATTTTTGTCTTGGAATCAAACAGAAAAAGGCTCAGAGCTATGAAAATGGTTTGACTTGTGCTATTAAAACCTTTGGTAGAGGCCGTTGCCTGTAAGAGGCAGAGCCGGCTGTGGTTCAAGTGTGCCATGGGACTTGCGCTCTGCATGCCATGATGCTCCAGAACACCCTCAGATGGAAAACTGAGGGTCTTGTGTGTAAAGTTTCATAGAGACAAGTACAAGGAAAAAAGTTAGGGAGTGCCTCATAACAATTACCTGAACTCTTTGAAAGAGACTGCCTTTTTTTTAGCAAGTATTTCAGAAGGTTTTGCAACCACTGAGGTTCCCTGGAGGACCTCAGCATGCTCGTGGGCTCCCTGTTTTGGATCAGACAGAGGTTACTTTGGAGGCTGAAGGTCAAGATACTAATGCACCTTGGGGCTACCATCCAGTCGCACGTGGTAACTCCTACAATTTTATGAGAGTCTCGTGACATTTGGGGTTTTCCTTGAAAGACAGCTCTTGAAACCAGCTAGTGAGGTAAGAATCTGCACTTTCATCAAAGAATAAGTTTTTCCTCAGAATTTAACTTTAGAAAGAAGTTTTTTTTATCTCCTGTGATTATGCAGAAAAGTTTGATGTCCTTTAAAGCCCCAAAAGCAGAAGGCAAGAAAAACTGTAAAAAACCCTTTTAAATTCTAGACTTTTACTCCAATTCTGGGATGGTTGCATATATCAGGGTGTCAAGATTAGAGCTGGTTGGTGTATCTTGTCAGTTAATTCAAAGGTAAAATGAAGTTGTTTCTCAAAGACATGACTTTGTTCAAACAGTATAATTTCCTTACAATTTTTGTATTTTCAGGGGTCCTTTTTTATTTCTCAAGATTATTTTTATCTTCGGGTTTTTGTGAGTTTTCTTGCCAACTTCCACTTTCTCAGTTTTTGCCCATAAATGAAAATTCTTTGTTTTCAAGAAACAAATATAACAATGAGGAATGCCTTCTTGCAGTAAGTTTAAAAGGCATTTAACAAATGAAAAAATGTAATTCCACAGAAATTTTTCAAAGTGCTACATCCATTGCTTGAAAAACTAATGGTATGAAATGGTTGCTGATGTTTTTGTGATTTTTTTTTTTTTTTTTTTTTTTTTTTTACTGTTCCTAATCAAGACATCCTTCATAAAGAAACACTTGCATTTCTCCTCATTCTCTGTGGCCAGACAATTCCTTGGCCAGTGAGTGCTTTGGGATGCCGCTGACCCAGCACTGCCTCTGCTCTAGTGCAGGGATGGCTCCTTACAAGGATCTACCCTGTGAAAGGACTTTTGCAACCAGCTGTCTTAAGCTAAACTTCTGCCAATATTATTTCTTCCAACCCTTGCACCCTTCCATCAGCACTGGAATATCTGACATTGGCAGGAGTATGATATTATCATGCTTTCTGATTACATCTATGCTATGTCCTGGTGGTCAGGGGGATGGTTGGAACCCAGGTGCTCCAGGACCCACCTCCACGCATCCACACTGAAAGACCCAAGGATTCTCCAGGCTCCCCTGGGATTTTTCATTCTTCATGCTTAAGATCACAAAATGGTCAGGGTGGGGCTTTTTTGCTCATTTGGGGTGTTCTGAGGTTGTTTTATTACTCATTGAAGCCCTGCTCTGAAAAACCATTATCCCTTGGGTTGCCGCTTACCTTTGTTAGTGTAAGAAGTAACAGCTTGTGTCTGCTCACAGAGTTCCCTGGAGACTTGCTGGCCTAGTTGTACAAAGAAAAACATCTCAGTGCTTTGAAGAGAGCGGAAGTGTCCAGCACAGAAGTGGACTAAATCTGTGCCTTTGTTCGGCAGTGAAGTAAGTAACGACACGAGAAGCCCAATCCTGTTCTCCAGCTTCGAAGCCCAGTTGCTCATGGTCCAGGGGTGCCTGGCCCTGCTCCAGAGGGATGCTCTAGCCTGGGGAAGGGCTGGAGCAGGTGCTGCCACTCAGGGTGGGGGGGGGGGTTAGGGTGCTTGGACCAGCAGATGCGTGTTTGGAGAGGTGGATGGGAGGGAAGGGCAGTCTAGGGAGCTTGGAGGCAGTGCGGTCCCTGAGCGGGAGCATGGTGCAATTCTCAGCATCTCATCTTCATCTCTCCCCTCTGTGCTCTGGGAGCCCCTGACCACCTCAGTGATACCAACTGGCCCCAGGCTCCTTGGGGCAGAGGGAGGTGTGTGGAGCACCTGGCAAGTCCAGAGAATTGTAGGCAGCATAAATCTGCTGCCCCAGGCTGCACTTGACAGTTAGCCAGGGCAGTCAGTAAATACCAGGTGACACTGAGCCATAGCTCCTGCGTGGCTTTGGATGCTCGAGCCTTGCTGGAGGCAGGGTGGATGTTGGCCAGGGCCATCCCTCGCTCTTTTTCAAAGCGTCATGGGATCACCGTCCTGCCAGCCACCAGAGACCAGCGCAAGGAACCTGGTTTTCACGGCTCATCCTGAAGGCCAGATACCATTCGTATCTTGTGGCTGTGACAAGGATCAGGTCTGTGAATGATGGGATTTTGTGGCACAGCATGGGGCCGCAGCCTGTTTGCCTTGGTGGGGTTGGAGTGAGGCTTATGTAATACAGTTTGTAAATATTGCGGCAGCACCAGCTGCTTGGTGATGTCAGAGGCTTCACCAAGATGCTAGCACGGCTGATTAAAGGGGAATTTATTAACCCCTGCAGTGCTAGAGGAGCGAGAGCTCTGCCTGCTCCTCTGGTGACTGAAATCCTCAAGGGGATTTAAATTGTGCCTACGGTAGAGCTGCAAGGAAAGGTTTCCCATATGCATACTAAATACTCCTGCCATTAGTTTGGGGTAGTGAGTGATCGATACTGTCCTCTCACTTGTAATGGAGGCTCTGACTTGTCTCTGCAGCTCTGGTTGCAGACTCTTTTGAGCGTAACGGAAGAGTGAGAGAGTGCTTCCCGGAGTGGAGGCTTTTGTTATCTGGTGTCTGAGACCATCAGATTTGTAAAAAAAAAAAAAAAACCCACAAACAAACAAACAAAAAAACCAAAAAAACCCCCCACAACCAAAACAAATCCCAAAGTTGTATCTTGCCATGAAATACTCTTGCTTACAGTCTGTAAGCACCATCCAGCCACCACTGATTTCAGAGGGGCTTGGATCAGTGCTCCTATCAAGCATCGTAACAGCTTTTGTATACTGCTATTGCTTGGCATGTGGAAGCAAAGCTCCTGTTCGGTATAACTAGAATCCACTGTTTGGTACCATGAAAATTACCTGTTGTCTTGCTTTACCTTTGCCCTCTGCCTTTGTCTGCTAGACACCACATTAGGCTTAGACTACCAGGAAAGCAAGCTGGATGGTCTGATTCCCCTCTCTGGGAGCTGCTCTGTCCTGCTGCATCGCAGTCCTGCAGCCTGGCTGTGTGCAGCCAGGGGTAACCCCTTCAGATGTTCCTTCTGAACTGTTTCAGGGTAGAGGGGTGAGGAACTGGCTGGGGAACATTCAAGACTAGCAGGCACATTGTTCCTGGATAGCAATCACACCTGCCTTGCACTCAGCAATCTCTGAGCGGGGGAGATGAAGAAAGGACTGGTGGATAGATGGGTTGAAACCCTAAAGTTTTCTTGCACACCCCAGACCCTGCTTAAGCTGTGTGAGTGCCGGGGAAGTCTCTGGAAGCTTGATCTGCAACCTGAGCAATTTGTGGCACTGAATTTCCCCTGCCATCAGCTGGCTGTGAAATGTAAGAGCTCCGTGCACCTGAAATATGACCGAGCTCCATGGCAGCTTGCAGGAGAATCCCCTGCAGATGGCCGTGCACAGGCTCTGTAGTGCCACCAATGGGCATCCTGGCCACAGGGCAGGGGAGAGCATGGCGGAGATGCTTCCCATGGCACATGGCCCGAGGCCCTCCGCGTGTCTCTATTGAAGCCCCCCAAAGCACTGGAAAGGGATGCGTTGTTTCAAGCATGTTTATGCTCAAGAGGCACAGCTGGGTGTTAAAAGCTTGCAAATGGGTTTTGTGTACTGTGGTTAGTTTATCAGTAGCGCGAGATGATGCCATACCGTTAAGGTCTCTCCTCTGAGGTGCCTGTGATCTGCTGTTTCCATTTCCATCATCCTGCAAACCTATAAAATAGAAACATGAGATTGGCAGGCTGTCCTCCTGGAGTGAGGTTCTGGCACTGCCTGGAGGCCAAGCACCCCAAAACCTTTCATGTAACCCATCATTCCAGCTGAACCCAGATGTCATCACGATCCACCTTCCCTCTCGTCTGCAGCGTTTGTTGGAGTCCCTGTTGCTAGAGTATGAAATATCAGGAGGAAGAAAGTGTAATAGTCCAGGTCTAAGTTGCTTTGATAGGTCTTGCTTGTATTTGGGTAGGTGCTGGATGCTGTGTTAGATGAAGCATGAACAAAACTGTGCTAGCTTTGCCTATCCATGTTAGCCTGGAACTGGTTGCCTGAAAATCTAGCTTTTCCCCAAGGTTTTAGAGCAGGAATATTCCTTTTTCTCCTTTTACTTCTGCAGGGAGGGTCCCCTTACAGTTGCAGTGCACAGCCTTAGCTTTTGGAAGATCCCCTGAAGGATAGGAGCTGGGCCAGGGAGACTGTCCCAAACTGTAGCTATAAATGGCTCAGGGTAGTCATCCTTGGAGACAAAGCCTAGACACGCTTCAAACAAAACAGTTTTTCCCCTGTACTCTCTTGTAGTAGGTGCTGGTCTGGGGTGAAACTGCCAAGCTCTCCCCTGCTCTCCTTGCACAGCCAAGAGAGCCTGTGGAGGCATCTCAGGGCCACCACAGGACAGAGCAAGGTGCAAATGTGGTCCTCAGATTAGTATCTGTGCGTATGTCACCTCCTCCTGCACCCTAGGTTGCATGCACCAGAGCCAGACACCAAGCAACATGCAGCATGCATGAGCAAGGGCTCTCCTGCACTAGGAGGACCAGCGAAGGCACGCTGGGTTTCAAAAAAAGTTTGAAGTTTGGGGGTTTTGCAGCATGCCTGCAAAGGAAAAGGCGGGGGGAAAGCCCAAACCCTGCTCCAAAGCGGCTGCTTTGCTTCACCATCTCCTGCGCAGCTGGTGCTGCACCTGCAGCCCTCCCCTCCCTCGCACCGACTGCAGGCGGGATGTTACCTGCACTTCGGCTGCCTTCCATCTGCCTCTCTCTCTGCCCTTTCTGCTTGCTTGCTGTCTCCTCAGGGTGGACAATAAGCAGCAAATTGATCGTTACTGCACTGGGATCTGTCTTAAAGTCCATGGTACCCATCAGAGCATGGCCAGGGCGCCGGTCCTTCCGCGGAGCTGCTGCTGCTGCGAGTTGCTGTGTTTATTTTCCACCCTTGGAAAGGCAAGCGCGCTTCCCCCCCACAAGCTGCAGCACTGGCGGGCTGGCCCTGCCAACTGCACCATGAGTGGTCTGCCAAAGCCGACCCTAATGAAGAGGTTACAAGTCACCTTTGAAAGGAAATCGCAGGAGGGATCCGTTTCCTAAAGCAGAGGAAGGAGCTGCATTTTGGATGGACGGACGGGGTCCGGTTTCAGAGCGTGCCCCCGTCTCCCCCTCCCCTCTCTCTGCCCTTTTCGGCTTTAAGCACTTGTCTACACTCAAATCCCCCAGCAGCACTGTTTGCTGGGGGGGATTCGCTTCCCGTCACTGGCAGAAATCCTTAAAAGGCTTTCTCTTTCGATCCTCTCCCCCAGCGGAAACTTAAAGGATGCTTGGGAGTATAAATAATAACAATAACTGCTGCTGGAGGAGGGGAGAGGAGGGCAGCAGCTGCGGCAGGGGGAAAGGGGCTATAAATGGGGCATGAGCAGTCATTTGCGGCGGGGAGGATTAGTCTTTGCAGGGCTGCTTGGCGTGCAACGTGACTGTACTGAAGGGAATTGCATGGTGCAAGCCGGACTGTCCCAAAGGAGCCAAAACCATCAACTTCCCTCTGCCCCAAAGGACCCCAAAAAAATCAGCCTCCCTCTGCCCCCATCAGCCTGTGAGCCCAGCTCTCTGGGGTAGCTGGAGCCTGCTAATCAAAAAGGAATGCTGCGCAAACCCCTGGCTTTCTAGAAACTCTCCCAGCCCTACAAAATGGGGGACAAGAAGGGTTACAGTGCAGGTTAGCAACTGGGCTCAGCTGGCCCCTGCAGCTCGGAGAAGGGGCTGGCAGGGAGACACTTTCTAATTTTACTGCTGGCCTCTGTCCTGCCCGTGCTGCCAGTCTTGGCTGGCTTGGCCAGTGGTCCCGGGGGAGCGAGAGCACCTGTGGGCTGAAGGACTCTCCGGCAGCGTTAGGAAGGGCTGCAAGGGTGCAGGAGGCACTGGCTGGAAAAGGGGGATTTCGGGAGCTCGGCACAGGCAAGGTGCCTTTTTGTGGGTGTCGCGAGCACTTTTCAGGCGGGAGTGTGAAAGCACTGGGTTCCTCTGGCTGCGGGCTGGGGGAAGTTGTTGTCCTGGATCTGCAGGCAGGAGCTGGTACTACTGCCTGGTGTTAGGTTACTCATGTTCACAGACACGGGTTTTCCCTGTGGATCCCTATATAAATCCTGTTCCCTCCCAATCTCCTGCCCCTTTTCTGTTCCTGAGCCCCTTCCAAAACACGGACAGCCGATATGCCCGTGTGCTTGCCTGCAAATCCAGCCCTAAGCAGCTCCTCAGCAGATCCAGAAATAGCATGCGTGGCTGTGGGGAACCTTCCTCCATTCAGCTTTGCTGGTGCACCTTTGCGTGGTCCTGCACTCTCTGTGACCCCCTGGATGGTGCCCACAGCATCCCTGCCAAGAGGAGAGCATCAGGGATGGGACGTTGCATGTAAGCCCCAGTAATGTGGCGAGAGTCCCATGCTGGGGATGGATAATATTGTTGTTGGGGTCCGGGTAGCGGTTTTGCTCTTTAGTTCATGCATGAGAGCGGTTTTAGGTTCAGGGGTCCCTGGTTCAGCTCTGGCTGTAAGGAGCTAGCTGGAGGTGGTTAAACCTGATGAGGAGGAGGGAGGGAGGGGCAGATGCATGCTGAGATGCACTGGGCTCCACCAGGCAGACTTTCCAAGCCATCTGGGACTTGCCCGTCTCCAGTTCAGGTCCCTGAGATTTATGGCTGGAGTGACTTTCTAATCACAGTTTTGCCATCTGCCTGTTGGCCTTTAGCGCTCCCCTCTCACCTGTCACCGAGCCCTGCAGCTCCTGCCCGCTTCTGCCTGCACCACCCAGCGAGGAGCACCCTTTCCTCCCCATTGCCCCAGCCGCTTGTCTGAGGTGCAGCCCTTGTTCCTGCAAGTCCCTTCTCCCTCATCTTCCTGGGTGGGACTGTCTGATCTCCTGAACTACTCATCGGCACAGCTGAATCCTAATTCTGTTGTCACCCAGGTCTTGCAGCAAACTCTGCTCCAGCTAATGCATCTTCCCCCCAACCCACTTCACTCTGCTGCTGCCTCCCATCAACGGTGATTTCATAGACTCATAGAATCATTTAGGTTGGAAAAGACCTTTAAGATCAAGTCCAACCGTTAACCTAGAGCTGCCAAGTCCACCACTAAACCATGTCCCTAAGTGCCGCATCTACATGTCTTTTAAATGCCTCCAGGGATGGTGACTCAACCGCTTCCCTGGGCAGCCTGTTCCAATGCTTGACAACCCTTTCGGTGAAGAAATTTTTCCTAATACCCAATCTAAACCTACCCTGGCACAACTTGAGGCCATTTCCTCTTGTCCTATCGCTTGTTACTTGGCAAAAGAGACTGACACCCACCTCCCTACAACTTCCTTTCAGGTAGTNCAGGATGCTATTGGCCACCTTGGCCACCTGGGCACGCTGCCAGCTCATATTCAGCCAGCTGTCAACCAACACCCCCAGGTCCTTTTCCCCCGGGCAGCCTTGCAGCCACTCTTCCCCAAGTCTGTAGTGTTGCATGGGGTTGTTGTGACCCACGTGCAGAACCCGGCACTGAGCCTTGTTGAACCTCATACAGTTGGCCTTGGCCCATCTGATCCAACCTGTCCATATCTGCCTGCAGAGCCTTCCTATCCTCAAGCAGATCAACGCTCCCACCCAACTTGGTGTCACTTGCAAACTTACTGAGGGTGCACTTGATCCCCTCATCCAGATCGTTGAGAAAGATATTAAACAGAACTGGTGCCAATACTGAGCCCTGGGGAACACCACTTGTGACTGGCTGCCAACTGGATTTAACTCCATTCACCACAACTCTTTGGGCCCGGCCATCCAGCCAGTTTTTTACCCAGTGAAGAGTACGCCCATCCAAGCCACGAGCAGCCAGTTTCTCCAGGAGAATGCTGAGGGAAGTGGTGTCAAAGGCTTTACTGAAGTCTAGGTAGACAACATCGATAGCCTTTCCCTCATCCACTAAGTGGGTCACCTTGTCACAGAAGGAAATCAAGTTAGTCAAGCAGGACCTGCCTTTCATAAACCCATGCTGACTGGACCTGATCACCTGGTTGTCCTGTACATGCCACGTGATGGCACTCTAGATTATCTGCTCCATAACCTTCCCCGGCACTGAGGTCAATGCATCAATGCGTCTGGCTAACGCATCTTCCCACCAATCCTCTTCACTCTGCTGCTGCCTCCCATCAACCGTGATTTCCCTGCACATCCTGGCCTCACTCCTCGAGCAAAGCAGCTTGCTCCTCTTCCTGGTCTTCTTTTAACCGCGTTCCTCTCCAGCTCCAAAAAGGTGATGGTTCAGTGACAACAAGAAGGAAAAAAATCTGGTTGGGAACATTGATAAAAGAAGGTTTTGCTGGTGCAACCCAAGTCGTACCAAGAACATGAGCTGAACTTGGTGAAATGAATGTTGTGGTGGCACCAGCTGATGTTAAGCTGATGCATTTCTTCCCTGGCAGCTCAGAGCCAGGGCCTCCGCAGCTGAGCATGTGGCAGTCGCTGCTGCGGTTGCTGCTGGCACTTTCATTCCAGGCGGGCTGTAAAAATTGGTAGAGTCTTATTTTATTTCTCTTAATGGCGAGCTGGCTGCTCCTGGCCCAGCTGCCCACAGGCAGCAGTATTGCACGCTGAGCACCGCTCTGCTGTCTTTCCTCCAATGGCCTCAGCTGTGTTCAGCCAAAATGTGTTTCCAGCTCAATGAAAGCAGCTGCAGGAAGTTTCTGCTCTCCTAGAAATAACGATAATCAGGGAGAAGGTAGTTGTTTTTGGAGGGCTCTTTTGCATTTTCTTTTCTTCTATTTTTTCCCAACAAAAGGATACCTTAAGGGGGGAAAGGGAAAGGTCCTGATTGTGTTTTTGTGATGGTGCCATGAGCATGAAGGCAAAGGCTTTGCTTGAGGTGGGTGCTGCTACCTCCCCCTGCAGCAGCAAGCCCTCCTTGTTTGAGAGATTTTTTTTAAAACAATGCAATTTCTTATGCATAGGAAACCTGTTGTTGGCCTGAGATAAGGTCACGACCAGCAACATCTGTCTGTGTGCCAGGATATTTTTGAAGCTAAAAAAAATTTACATTTTGAGGAGGGAAAGAAGAAAGCCTTTTATTGCTGTGTTGATTTTAAAATAAAGGCAGCTCTTTGAATTTGCTGTAGGATTTAAAATGTTCACCTAAGTCCCAGGGAGATGAATTAATGGCCAGAGAACAAGAGAAGCTATCAGAGTGGCATGATTACATGTATTTACCACATGGCTGTCATTTCTCCAAGGGTGATCCGGGCGAGAGAGAGACCATACAAATGTAGAGCAAGAATTAGGTTATTTGAATCCCATTGGGTAGAAAAGAAAATTGCAGGCTGCATTCCCCAAGAAGGCATTTTTAACTCTTCTGCAGCTGTTTCGCCTTTGCTGCGGTCCGTGAAGGCTCCAGCAGAAGGTGTGGTGGGAAGATGCTCTGCCTCTGCTGTGCTGAAGGGTGGCTACTGGAGACCTCAGTCCTGCTAGGGCCATGTTTGAGGATGCCCAAATGCTTTTCCAAGACCCTTGTAGATGCCTGCACCTGGAAAAAGTGCTAGGGTTGCCCTTCTCCTCAGTGCAGAGACACAGGGCACATTCTCCTGACCTGCTCTAGCTGTCCACCCTGGGGGAGATGGTTTACACCCCAGTGGTGCGGGGTCTTCTCCGCTGTCTGGAGAGGAAGGCTGGACACGTAACTCCAGTGGAGGCAACACCAATGTCATCTAAAGAGGAATCCCAGGCCCTTTAAATTAGTTTGGAACTAACATGCCCTTGATGACACCTTTGGTAATTGGCTAATACTCATTGCTTTAAAACTTTTGCCTTTCATTTGATGCTTACTGGTGCTTGTGTTATGACAAATAATATTCCCATTTCCCCTACCTGTGCCGTCCATGAAGGCATTAGCAGCAGTCACCTCCAAGCTGTAGAGCCTTTGTGCAGGAGTTGTTCCCTGTTGCTGCTGCTCCTCCTCTGTGCCCTTGTAAGGTCTACTGTACCCTTTTCGAGATGGGGGACCAAGGCTGGACACACTGCTCCACATGCAGGCATACCAATGATTTCTGTCTTGTTCTCCATGCCCTTCCTGTTAACATCCTGTCCTAGCATTAGCTTTGCTTTGTTTGGCCACCACTGAGCGGGTATTTTCACAGAACTATCCACAAAGACTCCCAAGATCTGTCTCCCAACTCAGAATAGCTCATTTAAAGCCCATTATTGTGTGCATGTGGGTATATATTTGGAGTGGTTTTTTGTTGGTTTTTTTTTTCCCAGGCATTACTTTGCATTTGCAGACATTGAAACTCAGCTTCCATTTTCTCTCTCAATTGCAAGTTAACTTTGGACCACCAGGACGCATTCATGTTGCATAACGCATTACAATTGCACTCTGATGAGTTTTAATCTACTCTTTTGGCCTGCCTGTCCTTTCTTTCTCCCTCCAACAGAGCTGCAAGACGCTGTGCTTATTCTCCTCCCAGCGGCTTCCAAACCACAGATTGCTCAGATGCTCTGTTCATTTTGCAGCTTCTGCTGTGTCAGCAGCTGTGCTTTATGATTTAAGACGGCAGCAGAACTTTCCACTGAACTATAAACCCGTGTATTCAGTTTCCTGGTATCCACACAACTGGGAAGCTAATTGATGGCTGGGATAGTCCTGCAAGGAGAGGTCAGGACGTATTTAGATTGCAGGGAGACAATGAGGGTTGGTGCAGAACTGAATTGAATGCCACAACCCCCAGGAAGAAACACAGTGGGGGCAATGCTTTGAAGCTGGAGTCTGCCTGCCTCCTTGCTGGAGTCTACCTGCTTTGGGGAAATAGCCGTCCCCAGGTGGGAGAGCCTCTGGCAGGAGGTAACGCATCTTGGATGGGATTGCTGGTCCCTAAAAGCCAAGCCTGGCTGGTCCCTGGCTAGTGGTACGACACAGCACTCATTCCACTGGGGAGCATGTGGACACCCTTGCCCTGGCTGCCTGCACAGGGATGCTGGAAGCAGCCACACGATAAGTATGGAGCTGGGTGAAGAGTGGAACTGTGACTTGAGGAATATGAGGGTCACATCTCCGTGCTCGGAGAGAGGACTGCAAATATTTCTTCAGGTTTCTGCTACTTTCCCTTTTATTCAATGAAAAATGACATTGCTGTGACGATTGCTGCTCTTTGTTCCTTGAAGAACAAGCTTTCAGCAACTGAAGATTCAGCAGATGTTTTGCTAAGGTTTCTTAAAAATGAAAAATACCAGTGTTGACGCCCAGTGGCAGAGAACTGCAGGAGTGGCCTTGTGTCCTCTGCCACTTTGGGTCGCTCTGGCAGGGCACTCCTCCTCCCCTTGCACAGTGGCAGCTGGATGCCACTCAGCCTGAAGCACCAGCAGCTGAAGGCAGGGCTGCCTCTGTCCCCAGCACGCAGGGCTGCTGGAGGGAAGGAGGGGGCTGTTGGCAGGACATTTGCCACCAAATGTTGCCAGGGAGGGAGAGCTATGCTGTCTTGTCTGTCAGAGCACAGATCTGTTGACCTTCAGCATGCTGCTTGGCTTACTTTCTGTTGCTGGCCTTTCTAGACGAAGAGAGCGGTTCTGGCCAGGCTGCATGCAGTCATTAAGGCATTAATCCTTTTATAATCTCCAAATAACTCATCCTTTGAAGGCAGTGAGGGCGAGTGTGACAGACCCCCTTCCCCTGACCTTGCTGGGAGGCCAATGAGCTCTCCTGGCTGCCGCTGATCCCTGGAAGAGGTTTCATCCTCTCCCAACCACCGCCAGACCAGCTCTCTAAATGGCTCATTCAGCTTTTCCAGGTACAGTCTGTGTTAGCCTTTGGATACCCTGCAGAGGTTTAGGGATCGTTTGTTAAGGTGTCCCAGTAACCTGAATTATGCATTAGCCATGCACTTGGGCAACGTGCTTTATTGTTAACCACTTACCATAAAATTACCCTCAGACAATCTGGGTTAACGTATGATGCGAAATGCATCTGAGATGGGTACTATGGTTACAAATGTTTTAAGACACATAGGTGGAGAAATGAAGGGGGGCAGGGAAACCCATGCTGTATTTACTTACACCAGTATTAAATATGAAGGGGGTCTCTCCCCCCTGAGCAGACTGGCTTTCTCAACACACCTCTTCTCTGAAACTCTGGCTCTTGTACTGTGCAAGTCTGGTGGACATTGTACAGCTGTTCTTTCCTAGAGTCCTCCAGAATACCCAGGAAGGTTTATTTTCTTTCCCTGGAAGGCTATTTCTAGTTTATTCAGGAGGGAGCCTTGCTCCTTCTAATTAAATAAGCAGCATGTCACTTCTGGGAGATGCAGAAGGTGCTTTGCTAGACCAAGGGTCATCTTTTGCATTCTATCAACATTGCTCTGCTGCAGTGATGAGCAAAGCCCTTCTTCTTGTTGACCCAGTAGACACATGAGTTATCTCCTCTGCCCAATCAACCTGGTATTTTCTAATACAATGACAAATGTAAATGGAAAGCAAGTTTGGAAAAAATAAGTGCAACTCAGTATGAGTAGCAGTGTTTGAGGGAAAGCAGACATTATAGTAATCAACCCTTCTGGAGTGACAGTGGCCCTGGGGGGACTAAACCCCCAAACCTTCCTTCCTGAGACACTGTAAGAGTGGGGTTGTTGTTCCTTGGGAGCTTTGTCTGCAGATGGGCACGCTCCCTGATTGTGTTTACCTGGAGCTAGAGCTAAAGGACCTGAATGGTCATCTGGAGGCAAGGTCATGAAACATTGGGGTTATTTCTTCTTAACCCAAGATACCAGGATGCTGTGGAAGGAGCTGGGTGCTCTACATGGTGGTCATGGACACCTCAGCTACTGGGTAAGCTAATAACACAACGGTGGCAACAGAAGCAAGCACATCGATGACTTAGAGAAGCCATTGAGGAAACTACCTCTTGTCTTTGAGATCACAGAGTCACAGAATGGTAGGGGTTGGAAGGG